>MU224334.1:4768658-4827774 GCA_018584345.1 Thuja plicata
GCTGAGAATCATGTGGTAGAAGTTGTGTTAGTTGAATTGTATGGATGTGTAGTGCAGCTCCAAGGCAGAAAAAAAGTAGGCCCTATCTTGGTGTATCACCCTTTCCTTTCAAGTAATTTGGTTTTCTACATCTCCTTCTCCCTTTTCCTTGCAAGAAATAGTTCTAGGTGCATCCTGATAGTAGAGGAAGCCGGCCTTCTCCGGAGATTCAACCTCATAGTTCAAGTCCCACAGCTTGGAGGTTGATTCCATGTTTCACTAGGTTGCTGTTAGAGAAGCTTTCAGCAAGGGTGCAAACCTATGTGACAACAGTTACATTCAAGGCAACAACACAATAATTAGGATTGTATGGGGATTGACAAGCTATACACCATGAAACATCATTACACATGTTAACAAAATTTATTTGAAAAGGATCAAGGGTCTTATCATCAGTTTTATCTTTATTTTATGGTATAATAGGCTTCCCATCCTTCCACTCGGTGGTATATGGGTAATTTTGCATCCTTGGCTACCGATTAAAAGTACTAAAGGATGAATTATCATTATTTCAAGCCCTATTATTCGTATTCTCTCTAGGATTCAAATCTTTTAGGTCATTTAAAATCTACTTTAAACTATCCTCCTCTTTAATTTTCACATTAGAAGGCTTATCTGATTCTTTCTTATTGAATCTAGTAGGCTTCCATTCTTCCCTTCTACCCACTTTCTCTGATACTCTTTTATTAGTCTCAATGTTAAAAATTGTCTTATAAGCTTCTCTAATGTTTCTAGGATTCTTTTCTCTAAGAAGATATCCCATCTTAGCATCAAAGGCATTTAAATAGGTAGCAAGATATACCTTATCATCAAGCCTCATTACTTGGAAAAGCTTATGTATGGACCTTTGGAATCTTATATTGAACTCAACAACATCTTCATTTGGATTTTTCTTGATATTTTTGAATTAATTCAACATGAATCCTTCATTAGTATTGTTACCATATTGCTCCTTAAAAAAATTCTTTAGTTCATCCATAGATCCCACAGAATCATGAGGTAATCCTCTAAACTAATCCCTAGCATCCTCAACTAGAGATTGAACAAGAAGTTTCATCATTACATCATCATGTATAATCTCATAGTCATCCATCATATCAATAAACTTCTTTAAATCCTCTTCACAAGTGATGACATTATTTCCAGCAAATTTAGAGGGTCTATCTCTAATTTCATTTGGAACTGTATTAGGATGACTAGGAATAACAAGAAAAGAGAATTGCCTGTGCCTTTCTGCATGAACCTATCTCCTTTGGAAAGGATCATCATTCTAGAAGGTAGATGCTTTGGCATTTGATGTTGAAGCAATCTCAACACTATCTGGTGGTGGAAAACTTGTTGTTTGCTTCTTATAATTTCCTGGATTCCCACCAGGTGCTGAGGAAGTGGCAGCAACATGAGAAGGCCCAGAAGAATGTCTTAGAAAATCAATCTTCTTCTTCATTTCTAAAGCAGTAGCATCCAGTTCTGCTTTTTAAAGCTCTTTGGCCATGATCTCTTTCTCCCTTTTTTCCTTTTTAAGACCAGTGTCCAATTTGGACATCACATCCACTGGATCCTTGTGACTCACAGGTTCATTTATTTCAACTCCTACCATCCTCTTCTTTCGCTTATCCTTAGGGCTTTGAGTATCAAAAACTTAATGGATAACAGGTTCCTCTTCAACCCTCTTAGATTTTTCAACATAATTTATTGCCTCTAAGTTCAACAATCGCCTTCTCAATTGGTCAACTATGATATGCTCTTGTCTTATCTTACTCTCCTCCTCTTTCTCCCTTTGTTGTCTAATGGCCAACTACTCCTGGATTCTTCTCCCCAATTTAGCAGCTTCTTCAGAGAGACTTTTAGAATCTAGGAGAGTGGTGTTAGATCCCTCATCTTCTCTCTCATTAGGAGAATAGTAATCTCCATATGCACCCAATCCTAAGTATGCAACCTCTTCATATTCTGATGCATTTCCTTCATGGTTGTGTTGGATTGGATCTTCTACCCTAGTGTTCTCCTTTTGTCTCCCAGTTTTAGAAATACTTCTATTAATATTTTCTTTCCTTGGGTGACCAACTTTGGAGGTAGTTGGAAGCCCATCTTCCAATTTATCTTCATGATGTCTTTTCACCTAAGATCTTGTATTTATATTACTTATATTTAGAAAGTGTGTATAAAATAATATTTATTACTCAACATTGCTACGGAGATTTCTTCAAGTCGCCACCCAAAATAAGTTGGGAAAATACAACACTAGCTTATATGAATACTGCAATACAGAAACTCACAAGACAAAGGATAACAACAAGGGGCTAAGCAAGAGTATCTCTATGCTTCAAAGGTCAACTTGCTGCTTGGATGGGCTAAATGATATGAACATTAGAACACTAGAGATTCTTTGAAAGGTTTAACAAGATTTTTGCATCTCCCTCCCCAACAGAGTCACCATTTTGTTGGTGTTTTAAAAATGTTTTACACTTTATAAGCTACCAATATACCTTTAGATGGATTTTGAAGAATGGTTAGTTCCAAATATGGGAAAATCTAAGGTAACTAAACCAACTATAGGGACAAGACTTCCCTCTACACTATTGGTTCTACAAGACCAAGGTAGGTACACCTAATCCAGCTCAATATACAACACTTTTACAACTCTCTCTAGATTTAAAGAACAAAAAATGGTAAGAAAGTACTAAATGATAACCACTCATTCATTGACTCTCAATTACCATGAAGAACATACAACAACAACCACAAAACTTAAAAGGATTTTGAAATGGTTTTAATTTAAGATTTGCATAATATATCCAAACCCAATCAGGCATGTATCACTATAGAAGGTACTAATTCCTAATCAGTGATTTATCCATTGGGAAACATCTCTAATGAAGATGCAGAACACAGAAACCAACTACTGTCAAAGATTCAAAGCCATAAATACAACTAACCCAGACCAAACACTTATAAAATCCTTATGCAAACCAAATGAACCTATGTCTTATCCAGAGCAATATTAATTTGATCCTTGATCAAAACTAAGGAATAACAATATACACATAGATAAACTCTATGCAATGAATCAGAAAATTCACAACTCAAGAAATAGGCACAGAATATAGACTTGAATATGGAGTATTTTTATTAAGTATGAAGAATCATGTTCTTGTATCAATATAATTCAAAATATACATCACTTCAATAAATGAAAAAGACCTAAAACTTTATATTCTGTATTGACACAGTCTAAATGCAAATCTGCCATATTCTTGACTGGAAACAAGTATGCAACTCAATGCTTTTCTATACTTCCCAATTTTCTAGCCATTTCTAAATGATCTTGGAAATCCTTTTATAGAAAAATGATTGCAACAAGCCTCAGATCATTTAGGTCAAAATCCAACTCCCAAGTTATTACAAGATATTAAAATCAATAATTCATTACAACCACCAAAATGCTCTGCCTTCATCAAGTGGAAAATTTTTCTTCACTCCTTTCTGTGTACAATTTGATTTGTAGCTGTCAATCACCTTGGGATGTTGGAGAACAATCCCCTATTGAAGTAAGAATGGAATGTTCTTGTTTATTTTAATTCATCTGAGGTATATTTGTCCTCACATAAAATCTAATTTTTCAACCACCAAGACTCGGGAGAAGATCCAACATTAATGCAGAAGAGACATGACACCATCTAAGGGTTTTTAAAAGATCTGCATATTTGTTCAGAAACCCTAAACCATAAATTCAACATAAAAGTATTCTGAGCCATCAAATGTTTACCCTAGCAGCATCCCATAACTGCATAAATACATCCCAGAAGATCAGATTCATCTATTTACCCTCCTGCGGCATGAAACACAGAGTCACTGCTTCAAAACCCTCAGGAAAACATTTAAAAATTCAAATATTTGTTATAACATTCATCCCTAGCACAAAAAACACCATCAACAACCAAAATTGCACTTTACATTTATCTTTAAAACACAGTCATTGATCATCTTTTAAAACACCCGCAAGCCCTAGCAAATGAAACACATCAATGACTACTCGGACATCCCTGTGGCAATATATTATTTGCCTTGGAAATTCTTTAATCCTTTTTACATGCACTGACCGACCTGGACAGATGTCACTCAGGCATAAACCCGCAAAGAATAACCAACAAGCAACTTCAAATTAAGGCATCACGCCAACCATACGATCAAAACTGATCTGATTGTCTTTTATCCACTTTGAAAACCCAGACCCACAATTAGATAATGCAATGTGTCAACCAAGCGTGATGCCTTGAAGAGTAACCACCATTTACCTTTTATTCCAAGCATTATGCCTACTGATATATTGAAATATATTTGATCACTCTTTACCCTTTTGCCCCACATGAGCGAGATCTCTAATGGACACTTGGAAAAAAGTGTGATCCCTTGAAGGCTAAACAATGTGCATCATCTGATCAAGGCATCATGCCTATCGTTCGATCAAAAATGATCTGACGTATCTTTAACTTCCCTCTAGCTCTCACTAGGCCCCACCACTTTCCACATGTCACATAGGCGCGATGTCGTGAAGGATATCTTTTGTGCAACTTTTAATCTCAGAAAAGTGCCAACTATCGGATGATTTTAGATCTGGCATGACTTTATCTCACTGCCAGATTAGAAGGAGTGGGCCCCATGATCTAAAGATTGATGATTGTCACTTAGGCATGATGCTGCAAAGGATAAATAGTTTGCATCTTGTGATCACAGGATCACGCCCGTCATTGGATCAAAAACAACTTGCCCAGAATCTAAAAGTACAAAATACTTTGGGGACTTTAGACTTAGGAAAAAATAATACGGGCCCCGCTAGAACTTAGGACATAGAAGAAAAATACCCTATGCACAATAACATTAGACACATGGGAAAAGAACTTAAGTGGCTCCCAAAAAAGGTAATATCATTTTATAAAAGACATAGGATACTTAGGGTTTTTGACAAAAAGGAACCAAGATTTTGATAAAATGACAATTTAGGGCTTATGAAACCAGGTTTAAACATTGAAAAAATATGAGTAGGACTCAGAACCATGGAAATTTTTTACAGTCCTAACACACACATTAAAACATAAAATTTTCATAATCAGGGCAAATTTTAAAATTCTGGAACATCAAGTGTCAAAATTTTCAAATCTAGGCATCAAGGGGATCAAATTGTGAATCAGGAACATTTATCAAATAAAATCATCATCATCACATCAGTGGAGAATCTATCATATCATATCAAAATCAATAAATCAATCAAGATCAAAATCAAATTATTCTTTGAACCGACGTGTTGCTTGCATAATGATTCAAAGAGGGGTAAAATATATAGACCTAAAAATGGTCAAGACCAAACATTAACTAAATACAAGCAATTTAATTTATAAAATCCTAATTCCCATATTATATAATTGAATGAATCATATAATTATATATTTCACATTAATCAATTGATTCTCTAAATCAAATCAATTCCAACTCATTCACAAATCAATTCCAACCCATTCACATTTTAAATTCTACATCATCCATGGCTAAAGTTAATTCTTTTGAATTAATTAAATTCCAAATTCTCTCAACAAACTAAAAGAATATTCCACAACAACTAATGTGATAAAATGCATAACTTACCAAATGCCTTTTCTATTTTGGCCATTCATCTTCAACAAGAAATCTTGACCGTTCATCCCTCAACTAACTAACTTGGCCATGATTAGAGATAATGTGAATTAAAATTTATAATGTCACAAAGTTAAAAGTTTTTTCTAAAGTTTTATTTCCCTTCCTGGTGAGTTTTGTTTAAGGAACAATGTGCGCATGCCACTTGTTACCATAGCGTGTATTTTAAAGCATGTAATTTTTTCCTTCTCCAAAAGTTCTGCGGTTGTGCGCACTTGCCACTTGGAAACACGACACATTTTTGGGTCAAACTTCATTTCCTTTTGATGGAAGTCTCTTCTCAAGGCCATGTGTTTTAATCAGAGTGCTAGTTGCTTTTCCTTTTTTATCAGGATCCCATGCGCTACTTAAAGTTATATCTTCATTGTGTACTAAGCCATGTGGTCATCTTATGGGATTTTGAGAGAATTCAGTCTCTATTTTGAAGGAAAATTCTTGCCTATTTTCCACATGTCACCTCCCAGGTTGAGCATGGGGATTCCATGTGTCTAGTGTCTATGATCTCAATTTTCTTCCAGTTATATCTTTTCTCATGAAGTAGTCAAACAAATTAATGACAAATCCAATCTTGGGTGGTATCTTAGTAGATTAGAAGAGATTTGATCTGATAAGCTGGTAGTTGAGCTAAGTAATGAAGAATCAAATCCTATTAGTGGATTGAGGGCCAATTTTTATTCTCTCAGGGGCCAATGATGAAAATTGCAACTCCTTGGCTTCATAGAATGGGAAACCTAGCAGTTTTTTACAACTACTCTCTTGTTAGGATTATAATCAAGCGATGCCCTAGCTTATATAAGGCTGAGATTTGTATTGGAAAAGAGAGATTAAAAAATATAGGACTCTGATAGATATATGAAAGGCCATTTTTTGCAAGCCTCAAACTATATTTTGCACAACTGAATCAATATTAATACAATCAATTGTGATTCTAGCCCTTTGGCATTTTCAAGATTCATTGTTCATGTATGTTTCTGTTCTATTTTTATAACTTTAGTGCATGCATCTTTGATTTTTTCTAGATAGATTATGCTATAAGATTATTTGTTCTGTAGTTATCATTGTGTGTTTCACTCTATTCCTTATATTGATGGGTTTTTCATATATCTGTGACTGTTCCCAAATACATAGTATTAGTAAAGTTTCCTTGAGATTTCATTTCTTGGAATAACATGTGCATTTGAGTTTTAAAGTATTCCAAAAGCTTGGCGTATTGCCTCAAAGTAGATTAGTAGCACTTATTCCCCTTTTTCCTCTATATTATATGAAGAGTTGAATTTTAAAATCCCAAAGGTTTCTCAGTGAAAATTGCATAAGGTCCCCCATTTGCTAAGCTTCCCATAGGTTGTTTATCTAGGAGTAATTTTAGATATCAACAGTTCTTTTTCTAGCATGCCCGGTGGGACCACCCTAACATATTGTTTGAGAACTTGAGTAAGTGTATGAGCCAGAGACCAGTCACTAGATCCCAAACTACATCCAACCCTCGGTTGCTTGTCCCTTTGTTGGCCTTCAACAATAGGGTCAAATCCAGCAGCCACAAATGGCTTTGAATCCTCCTAGGAACTTTTTATCTTGGAACATAGGAAGCCCTTTGGTCCCTCCAATCCCTTTAGCTGTCTAGGGGAAAATACCCACTTCAACTCTAAAATCTCTTCCTAATTTTTCTAAAGAGGATTCTAAAGCCCATGGTGAACATTTGCAAGATGTGGTGGAGGTCTACAAACTTCATAAAATCACGAAGCAGGAAGTTGCTTTGAGGCTTCTAGCAGCTTCTTTCAAAGACAAAGCTCAGTACTGGTATCTCTCTCTCCCACCCAAGTCCATCACAAATTGGGATAATTTGGGGAACCATTTCTATGAGCATTTCTCAAATAAGGGAGACATATCCTTGTTTCTCCAGCAAATGATAACCATCAAGCATACTCCGCAGTAAGCTATCAAATATTTCAACACCAGGTTTCATAAGACCTGACATAGAATTCTCGCTATAGCGTGTCCCCTTAAAAAATATGGATTTTGCATTTTTTCTTAAAGATTTCAATCCTTGCATATCTGTAATGATCCAATCCATGGATGAACATACTTTGCTAGATGCGTATGCAATTGTTGGAAAGGCAGAAAATATCCTTATAGATGTCGGTCAACTTCCACCCAGTCCTATTGTGCTCATCTTTCCAGACTTGTAGACTGCCCATGTTCAGGAGGAAGTCAACCCAAGTGCTATCACAAGCATTGCACCTATACCCCAATCTCATGATTATTACCCAAATGTGCAATGCAATACCTCAAATAATCAACCTAATAGTACAATGGCTCCTGCTATACTAGCATCTGAAGTAAACGATATGAAAAAATTACTGCGGACATTTTCAAATGAGACATCAACCTAAAAAGGCAGTAGGATTCCTCCTCTAAACCTCCTTACCAGAACAACCATCACTTAGGAAAGCCCAACAACCAAGCAAATCTGAATCAAGGGGGTTCTAAGTTTAGTCAACTGCATGCTAATAATTAGCTGGTTACTATTTCAAATCCTTTGCAAGCAGTTTTGCTTAGCCAGATCAAAGATCTGGTTCATGGCCAAAACAACTTAGTGGATAACACTAACACATGGTGCTTCCCTTGCAATGCAAAGAACGCGTCACAAAATTTCCCATAAGAAAATTTGCAACATCTCATTGCAGAGTAGAGAGCCCAAGGGATTTCTATTGTGTATGCTTCTCCCGGTACTGATACTATTGCACTTACCACACAAATGTAAGGAATGTCTTTAGAAAGAGAGAAAAAGATCACTCCTGGCCATGTGTTGATCTCATGGATGGAGGAAAAAGAGGTGGCACTCACAAATATTTATGATTCTAGTAATGCTTCCACATCTAATTCTAAGGTGCTACAAGTCTAACCAGACTATAATCTTCACTCTAAGAGGTGACATACATGAAAACAAGTAGTAAATCAAGAAAATCCTAGCACTAGGAAAGCTATGCTTGAGTCCACTTTTGTTCCTTCCTATCTGAAGCCAAAGGAGACAAGATCTTATAGGTCTGGAGAGAAGAAGAAAGCTATACCAAATACCTTGAATGTGGTCAAGCTGTTAAAATAAGCTCCCACAAATGTGTCCCTTTGGGATATCCTTTCTATTTTGGTTTAGAGGTCGCTATATAAAGAAGCACTATCCGGTGCAAGGAAGTCATAATTCATTCTGGAGAGAACTCCTACATAAGCTAAAGACACAAGTTCATCAAGAAAACCAACAACACTTGGAAACTAGACACATGCTCATACTGCTTTGGTGAACCAAGGGATTTCTAATGCAAGTGCTAAGGCGGAGCAACCTAAGCCTACTCCCTTCTACATGACTCTCATTGTAAATGGTAAGTTGTTGCATAATTCCATGATTAATAGAGGGGATAATACTACTGTCATGCCCACAAAAACAGCTGAAGCATTGAGCCTTGAATATGAACCAATTAATAGAGGAGTTATGCAGCTTGATGGCAATAAGGTCCAAATTCTAGGAATAATTAATGGAATCCCGCTTACCTTGTATTCTTGTCCAAGTATTACTATGTTGTAGGAGGTGGTCATGATAGATATTCTCACTGCTTTTGGGATTTGTCTTTCTCAAGAATTCACTGCTAGAATAGGTGGGTATCTCTCCTTAGATTGGTCACACCTCATTATAAGAAACAAGCATGGCGCTAAGCTTAAGACCATCTTTGAGACTTTGTATGCTAAACATGTAGTATTTGAGGCCTTGAAGAAATCTGAATTATTGGAAGCGTAACTCAAAAGGCTTCTGGAAGATGAGGAAATCCCTGAGTCCAAAATAATAAGAGAATCCCTCTTAAATGACTATGCTGATTATAACTAGTTTGTAGATTATAACCACTCTACTGGTCTTGGCACCTACGTGTCTATGAGGAAGATCAAGTTATTTTGTGGGTATCTAAGGATGCTGCAGCTAAGGACGAAGACAGATAGACTAAAGAATCCACTCTCTAGACATTTCACTTTGATGGTGGTAGATGCAAGAAAGGTTCTAGTGTAGGCATTTGTTTAACCTCCCTTACTGGTGAGAGGATTATGACATCTTTCTATTTCTAGTTTCCATGTTCCAAAAATGAGGCAAAATAAAAAGGACTCATTCATGGGATGAGTCTTTTTGAATGCATGGGCATCATGAAATTAAAGGTGCTTGGATATTGTGAGCTTGTTGATCACCAAGTGCACAATATGGAAGCTGCAAAACATGTGTGCATGCATTCTTATTTCCATAGATTTTGGGATCTGATTCATCACTGATTTTGCAGGACTGGTAAGGCCTATAACCTTAATATTAAAAAAATATCTCCAGTTTAAATGGACTCTGGAAGCAAGAGAGGATTTTAGAAAGATAAAAGAGGCTATTACATCCATCCTTGTGCTAGTAAACCCTCATCTATGAAGGAATTTCATTATGTATGTCTACGCTAGCAATTTCAGCATTGCTATGGTATTGGCATAAAAGGATAAAAAGGTATAGATGAGAACTCCATCACTTTTTATTCCAAAACCCCAAAGGGCTATGAGATCAAGAACAAATTTATGTAGAAGAAAGTGTTTTCTATAGTGAATGTCTGAAGAAGTTTAGACATTTCATTACCTCCAACATGACAACTGTCTTTGTTGTCCACCCGAGTGTCTGCAAATATATTAGGGAGGGTGAGATTACTGAAAAGTAGGTGAATTGGATTAACAAGCTAATGGAATTTGTCATTGATATCTGACCCACCAAGGTAATCAAATATAAAGGTCTATGCGAGTACATCGCTCAGGAAGTGAGTGCGTTAGTTAAAGAAGTTAAAGAAATGGTCCTCACATAACAAGCTTCATCCGAGTTATGTTAAGCGATAAACAAAACATAGTTCATGTAGAGTGGAAGATACCCTCCTCATCTTCCTGCTCATAAGAGAAGATATTACAAATTTTAGAATGGTGGCTTCCGCTTGGTTGATGACATTCTATTTAAAATAAATTTTGATGGCATTCTCCTTCGCTGCGTTGGAAAGAAATATGTGAAGAGGATCCTGAGTGAGTTCCACAGTGACTTTGTAGGGGGACACTTTTCTGCTCAAACTAATGCCATGAAGATAAACCGCATAGGATATTATTGGCCATCTATGTTCACATTCCTTATTCCATGAATGCCAGTTTTATATTGGCTGAAAAAAGAACTTTGTTATGCCTCTACACCCTATAGTGGTAGATGAGCCTTTTGTGTAGTGGGACCTAGATTTCATCAAAATGATAAATTCACATTAAAGTGCTGGACACAAATGGATTCTCACCACCATGGATTAATTTACCATATGGATGGAGGCAACCCCACTTAAGAATGAAATAGAGGGTGAAATCTTAAACTTCCTGAAAGAGCTTGTAGCACATTTCGGCCAATGAAAGACTATTATATTTGACAATGCCAAGGCATTCCTAGGATCCCAACTTGCTGAGTTCACTCTCCAGCATGGGATCTATCTCAAGACATCATCTTATTACTACCCACAAGGAAATAGCCTCGCATAATATACCAAAAAGAACCTAATATAGTTGATCAAGTGGATAGGATATGAACAAAAGCGAGGATGGCATAAGCATGTGCAGAATGATTTGTGGGCTGAACACATAATCCCAAAGTTTGTTTTAAAAGAATCACAATATGAGTTAGTGTATGTAAAAGATATTGTATTTCCTATCTCCGTAGAGCTTCCGACATTGCAGTTGCTCAAAGATATTGAAATGAAAGATAATTCCCCTATGGAAGTCAGGCTCACAGAGTTGTTGGAATTGTAGGATAAATGGGAAAAATCTTTCGATGCTATGAGTACTAGGCAAGGGGTTGTAAAAAATGGTTTAACAATAAAATTTTTGATCTCAACTTCAAGAAAGGAGACCTAGTACTAAAATACAATGAAAGTGGAGCAAAGCCTTGTCAACATGAAAAGTTTGATAGCCTTTGAGAAGGTCCTTTCCTCATTGTCAGATGCAAGGAGAATAATTCCTTTTAACTCAAGAACATGAATGGTGAGCCCCTTGGGATTCCAGTTAATAGGATCCACCTTAAGATTTTCAATTAAGCCCAGTTGTAAGTTTGTAAATTTTGTAAATATGGTGCATTAGTTTTGAGTGTGTGCAATAAGGATAGAAGCTAGTAGTTCATTTTTTGTGAAGTGTTTTTTCTCTCTAGGTCCTTGTCCTTTTCAAAAGGAAGCTAAGGGTGATATTTTAGAAAAAAATGGATGAAAAGATTGACGATACAAGGTATCATGGTCTATTATTCTCATATCTCTTGTAAATCCACATGTACAGTTGCGTCGTCTCTCTCGACATAGCCTTTCACGATTTTTCTCCAAGCTTTAATGACATGCTTTTGAGTTGGTGAGAAAATTTTGATTCAGACTGTAGGCGGCAGAAAAGGAGGGATGTAGTTCTCTAAGAAGTAAGTTGGCATCTATATGTGCATTAAAGACATTAATTCACATGAGGGATTTTAATGACATTAACCAGTGAAGAGAGTATTCAACACGTAATGAGATGATCCTTAACATGTTTTTAGGCATTAAAGTGAGGTCATACATATGCATTAAATAAAATCTTGCTTCCTAAGTTATATGATTAAGCTTATTTTTCTCAATTGACATAGAGAAAATTTGAAGCACAAAAGTGCAATTAAGCATAGAGAAGCTAAACCAAAGTACTGAGGAATTATTCATGGCTACAAAGATGGGTGAATCGAGCGCAGCAACAAGAGTCCCAGAGTTTAATTTTGTTGACATATTTGGAGAAGATTCTTTCATTTCCTATGTGATGTATGTGAAGCTAGTGTATTCGAGAACCAAATCCAAGGATAAGAGGATGCCCAAGAATCCCAAAACCCTGGTTGATATTTATGAGAATGTCTTTGATGCTGACTTGCATGGGAAACCCAAAATTGCCAGGGAAGCTACATGTGCATGAATCATTTATAGAAAGAATAAGCTAGATACTCTTTCAACCACATGTAGTCTCTAGAATAATGATCTTCCACAATATTTGGTGCCTAGGGTTCCACATTGCCCATAATTTGTCCACATGTGTGTAGAACACTTCAATGCAAGTCTCGACATAATTAAGGGAAATAAGTTGAAAGTTTTAATTTGTTTAGATGATATCAGGGAAATGTTATGTATCCCTGTGCTAATGATGGCTATTGAAAAATTTGACAAAGAAGCGCCTTTGAAGAATTACTCGGGAAATGGGTGTAACGCCCAAAGTTTTTATAATGCAGTAATGGGTAAAGACTAAGGGAATAGGGAACCTCCAAAATTCCCTTTATCTATCAAGAATTTGACTGGAAAATACCTGCAGGTTGTTTTCTCTATGTTTGCATATATTTATGGTTTTTATCAAGACTTTGATGTGCATCCTTTTCAAATGGGCATGCTTTTTAAGCTCCGTAAGAAAAAGGATATTTTCTGGTATGACTTTGTAGAAGTTATGGCTAAGGAAATCCACTTCAAGCTTTTCAATTTACCACAAAAATTTACATTTAGGAATTTATCATTTATTATGCATATGTTTTTATATTAGAATGTCGACTTATTTGGCCAATTCCTAAACCTGACAACTCATAACCAAAAGCGAGAAAGACTGCTAGTAATTGTGTGGACTCAGGTTCTTTCAACTATGTATGATTTCAATACTTTCTCCTATTCTTCAATGGTCCTCGCAGTTCAAGATATTTTGGGACTGGAGACCATCCCATGGTTTAATGTAGATAGCTCGAATGGATGACCACAAGTAGCGTTCAATGTGAGTGGATTTTAGGTGTAGATTTTTATTTGGTCTGAGTTCATAACTTCACATAGGAGCCTTTCTGTGTGCCTTTTCGTGTGTCTCATCACACCTTAGCTCTACAAATTTAGAGGCAAATTATTTTTATAGAGTTTCATATAGGATTAGGAAATCATGATACTTCTCTCATGTCCAATAAGAAAACCCTAGGACCCTTCATAGTGGAAAGGAGGGTTGATGCAAAAGGAGTTCTTACTTCCAAGATCCTCCAGATTAGGTTCCTATTAATTGATGATAAATAGAATTTTGATCCTAATAGTTGCCTCTCAAAGAGGAAAATTTATGTAAAACATATACCTCATAAGTAATAGGATAAGCACATGAGCCCTGCACTAGAGGATCCAAGCCATTACATTGATCTCACCCAGGACATAAATTTTGTAGGGTAGTTGCAAGCGGAGACCCTTCCAAGAAAATAATAGCCAATCTTGTGAGGAAGATGGTAGAAGATGTCTCACTAGATGAGAATATTCTGGACTTCTAGATCTACAGGCAAGAGGTTATACAATCTCATAAAAGTATAGGGAATTTCTCAACTGATGAGAAATCGGAATAAGTTTAGAAAAATCCCAAGGTGATGATTCAGTTGAAGAAGATGAAGAGCCCCCAAAGGGCGGAACTAATGAGGTAGAAATTTTTATATGTGCAAGAGGTGCATCCACATGCTCCTCCATCGGAAAGAGCTTAAGCTTCTCTTGAAAATGCAAAAGGCCTCAGACACATGTGTGAAGAAAGATGACTGATGATACTTTCGCTTCCCAATAGGCCTTGCCACCAAAGAGATAAAAAACTGCTAGCATTTCAGGGGGTGTTCAAATAGTCAATCTTGTCACTACTATGCCATTCATATCCTCGGTGTAGGTAAGTTTTTCTCCCCCTCTTATTTCAACTCAGTCTCACATTTCTTTGTTTTTTTATATTCCTATTGTTGTTTCCAATTTCTCGCCACCAACCATGACTATAGTACCTTCCACTGTTGCGCCATCTGTGCCCCAATTCACCTAAACACCTTCTATTGCTTCATTTTCTTTCGCTGCTAATCCTTTTTCCACATCGTTGCTTACTAGAGTGTTAATTTTTTATATCACTCCTCTAGTATTTTCAAGCACAATCTCAATAATGCCACCACCTCCTACTCTACAAGGGACCCCCCTATTCTCCCCTACCACTATGACTATTCCACTCTAGGCCCAATCACATTTTGCCATTGTTAAAATCCCATAGACCTTTCTACCTGGAGTTCCCTTTGCGGGAAAATTCATCCCATCATACGTGGAGTTGCAGTAGAAATCCATTTATGCTAAGCTTGCCCAATCTCAAAGGTCATAGAAGATAAAGTTGAAGGATACACAGAAGACAACATAGTCCATTGTGAAAACATTTTACAATGAGGAGCACTAGCATATATGATGTTCGCATCCCTCACCCAAAAAGCAATAAAGCCAATTGGTCAATGGGACCAGATAATTATGCAGTTCAAGTTGTAGGGGTAAATTTGAAATTCACTTAGCCATAGGATAGAGTAGTGTTGGATAAGGAGACTTAGAGGATTGTTTCCTTTGATTACATGAAGAAGGCATGAAGTCTCGATAAAAAATTTGATGAGATGGAGAGGGTTAAAACAATAATTGATCGGCTCTCACTAAGGGAGAGGTCTCTAGAGGTAGAAATTGTACAAATTTGATCATCTATTCAACAAGAGACAATAGAGAAGCATGAAATGCAATCTCAAGTGGGGGATATGGAGACATAATTGCAGAAGGAACAAGAAGCAAAATAAGAGAACTTAAAGAAACTATAAGAGAAAGAAAATGAGCTTGTCCTATTGCAGGAAAATATCCCTGACACCACTCTACTTGAAGCTCAATTGAAGGAGGTTTCAATTGAGAATGAACACCTGGTTAAGAAGCTAAGTACCTTCTAGGATCTCCTAACCCAGGAAAAAAGCACTAAAGAAAGTGCGATTAAAATATTGAATGATAAACTATATGAGGCAGAGGAACAAAAGTGTAAGCTAGAGGAAACTCTGACCAAGCAGAAGGATGACTGAGCTTTGAGAAAAAAATAGACACAAGAGTAGGATGCGGAGATGGTTTCTCTTCAACAAAAATTGAGCAAGGCAAAATAGATGGAAAATTAGTTGGTAGAAAAGTTAATCCCGAAGGAAGTAGAAAATAAGATTCTATATGAGAATTCTTAGGTACCGCCTCCACCTCCTGTGGATCTTTTCCATTTTTGAAGACATTATTTTTACCGAATTGACAAAGGTTAAAATTTTTATTTATTCTTTCAAACCTACCTTCCAATTTTTGAAGGAGGCCCATTATTTATGCACTAAGGTTAAACCCATCATCGCTCAGTTTTCTAGTTTTGTCGAGCCAAAGGTTCCAAGTGCATAGTAACTTGCGAGTTGGGTATTGTAACACCCCAAAATTGGCATCTTGCAACCCTAACCAATTTTGTTTCATTTGTTATTATTCTTAATCATCAAAGTCCTATTGTACTAGGCAATTCTAAGTTTTGACTGACTCTACTCGACCTAAGAGTCAAATGCAGAAAATCCTAAATTTGTATTAATCATACATCATATTTAATTCCTAAATATCTATTTGGCTAAACAAACCTTATGATCAAATTAATTTAATTAATAAAGTCCTAACACTTTAACTAAATTCAATTCACCCCTTTTAGCTAAAACACATGAAAAGGAATTAAATAATATTTAATTATTAAATAAATATCCTGATTTCAATAATTGAATTTAATTATTCAGATAATTGAGAAAAAGCAATTATGAGGTCATATTTATTTAATGAATTAAATATTGTCTCAAAATCTTTCTTCTATTCAGAATTGGAAACTTCTCTTTAATTATGCTTTAAAGAGAAAGAAAACAGATAAATCAAATAAAACAAAATTAAATCAAAGAAAGAAACAGTTAAAGCAAAGAGAAAACAATTTATTGTATTATTTTAAATAAAGCTTTCTATTCTAAACTGGATTTTCTATCTTTTTTATTTCAAAGGAGGAAACTTTCCATTCTGAACAACCTCTGAGTCTATAAAAGAACTCTCATTCTCTCATTCAAACCCCCACTCATTTTTTCATGCATTGTTAGAATACTGAATTATTGCCACATTTCTTGATAATCTCATATAGAATAATCTCATTTTGCAATAGAATAGTTTCAATTTCTATAATAATTGCATTGAAATCATGTCTTAGATTAATCTTGCATCTTTCAATTCTTAGGATAATCTTGCATTACATTGCATTCATGGACAAAAATCCTTTATTCCTAGATTGGTCTATGGTTGTGAGACTCTCGTTCTGAGAGCTATTTTGAAACCCCATCTAGATAGAAGGCAATAGGTCAAATCATGTAGGCAGACTGGATGAATAATCTCATATTCAGTCTTGTGTGTATCTGATGAATAAGGAATATGTTGAAGTGTATGGTGAGTTAACAAGGCCAAATTTACCACATACAGGTATATGCTATGTTAGATCAGGATATCATTGGAACGAGATTTATGAACTATAAGGAGGTAGTGGGACATACCAATGCAATCATTAACTGCCATAATCCACTCTTTGGACTCCTACTACATTTTCTAATATGGAGTCTATGGTTACAATAGTGAAGGGGTGCTTCAAAGAGCTTGAAAAATATGGCTTGTCATTCCCCATTAACATGAATGAGTCCATGATTCATCATGATGAGTTGGTTGCCTCAATTTATCAATAGTTTAGCCAGAAAACCCTCCAATTAAACCAAGCAAATCTAGAAGTTGATCAATTTGAAAAGTTTCTTCATCCACTTGTATGACTTCAAATTTTGTTGCAAAATGATTTCAAGGACCTTATCTTTACGTCATTCCAAGAGAGATCTAGGTATTAACTTAAGAGTACAAATGAATCCTCTTGTAGAATACCATTGATATCCTCTTTAGAGTGAGCAGTTAAGGCACGGGTCAACGAAGCCAAAATTTTGAAGAATTCCCATCCCATAGGAAGGATTCCCCTAAAAGTTGCCAGAAGTGTGAATTAAAATTTATAATGTTGCAGAGTTAAAATACTTTTCTAAAGTTTTATTTCCCTTCTTGGTGATTTTTTAAAGGAGAAATGCACACCTACCACTTGTAACCATGACATGTATTTTAAAGCATGCAACTTTTTCCTTTGCTAAAAGATGCACGGTTGTGCTGGCTTGCCACTTGGTGACGTGATGCATTTTTGGGTCAAGCTTCTTTTCCTTTTTATGGAAGTATCCGCTCAAGTGCCATGTTTTTTAATCAGAGAACTAGCTTCTTTTACTTTTTTCTATTGGGCCCATGTGCTTCTTAAAGTTATATCTTCATTGCTACTTAATCTCTATTTTGAAGAAGAATTTGCACCTTTCTGCCGCATGTTACCTCCCATCTTGAGCCAAGGGCTTACACACATTTAGTGTCTGGGAGCTTGGTTTTGTTTTAGTAATAGATTCTCTCATGAAGTAGCTGGGAAAATTAATGGTGAATCCAATCTTAGGTATTAGCTAAGGAGATTAGCAGAGATTTGATCTGATAAGATGGTAGTTAATAGAAGTAATGAAGAATCAGATCCTGTTAGAAGACCGAGGGCTAGCTGTCATTCTCTCAAGGGCTAGTGACAAAAATTGCAACTCCTTGGATTCACAAAATGGGATGCTTGACACCTTTTTTTATAGCTACTCTCTTGTTAGGGTTATAGTTAGGCGGTTCCCTAGCTTATATAAGGCTGAGCTTTGTATTCTAAAAGAGAGATTACAAAATATAGGACTTTGATAGATATATGAAAGGCCAATTTTTGCAAGAATCAAAATATATTTTGTACAATTGAATCAATATTAATACAATCAATTGTGCTTCTATCCCTTTGGTCTTTTCAAGATTCATTGTTCATGTATGTTTCTATGCTATTTTCCTAACTTTAGTGCATGTATCTTTTAATTTTTACTGGATAGATTATGCTATAAGCTTCTATATTCTATAGTTATCATTGTGTGTTTCACTCTATGTCTTATATTGAGGGGTTTGTTGTATATCTGCGACTTTTCCTGAATGCATAGTAGTAGTAAATTTTCCTTGAGATTCCATTTCTTGGAATAGCCTATGCATTTGAATTTTAAAGTATTCCAAAAGCTTGGCGTATTGCCTTAAAGTATATTAGTAGCACTTCTTCCCCTTTTTCCTCTACATTATATGAAGAGCGGACTTCTAAAATCCCAGAGGTTGCTCAGTTAAAATTGCATAAGGTCCCCCTTTCACTAAGCTTCTCATAGGCTATATATCTAAGAGGAATTTTAGATATCAATAGATAGCATACCCTAAGACTTTGAAAATCCTATAAGTACTCATTTTTTAGGTAAAAGGAACCACATTCACATCCAAGAATAGATATAAATCTCAAATTCATTCTAGCATCAAATTAATTTTATTTTAGTTTATAATTATATTTAGCTTAGTTCAATCTATAGTTAATCTTGCATTAATCTTAATTGCAACTTAGATCTTCATCGAATAGTTTGTATTTTACATCATCTAGCATAAAATTTCATCAATATCATAGCATTTATCTTGCATCATTATCATTTCTTATTTATTAAGTTGTCATCTATGAGATCTTATTTCTATTGAGAGAAAACTATCTAAGATCAAATAGGCCCTTAAGATTAGAGAGTAATGAGATGCTCTTAGATAGTTATTTCACGCGTTTCTTCAACACTTTATCTTGATTTGGAATAACTCATCTAATCTAATATTTCATTATTGTGAGTGACTAGATTTCTTGCATACAAGTACTTTTTCAAACTTGATGCATGTGCATGCCTTTAATGCACTAGTTATTTTTTACTTTCAAAACTTGTAAAAAGGTTATAAATTGAGCCTGTAGAGATGTTACTATAGACACCTTAAAATGGACAGACTTGCGACTTGACATTACAATCATTAATTTTCATCTATTAATTAATGGTTTTTTAATCGTTAATTAATCATCTATTTTCTTCTAAATTCATTTCATCTTTTAATTAATGATTTTTTAATCGTTAACTAATCATCTATTTTATTCTAAATTTATTCCCCAAATCATCTAATCAAATTCCAAAAATTAATTAAATAATTAATTTTATTTAATTAATTAACCTTAATTGATTAATTACCATTAATTATTTTATTCAATTCAATTTCCTATAGTGTAAATTGAAAGATTTAAACTTAATAATTAAATTCTTCCAATTAAATTGATTTCAATTAAATTAATTTAATTTCATTCAATAAAGCAATTCTAAATAAAAAAGAATTCAATTATCTCACATGTTGAAAACTTTAAGTACATAAATGAATTAAATATTTATTTATCTTCAAAGAGATAATCCTTAATCAGATCACATGGGTTACTCCAACCATCTCTCCAATTCACATGGGTAACCACCCATCTCTCTTGTTCACATGGGTAACTCCACCCACCTTTTCAGTTCTAAAAGGTAACTCACAATTAGCTCTCCAGTCAACCAAACTCTATCTCCTCTCTCCCAGTTGAAGAGGTGGAGTTTACTGATGGCTTCTCCAGTTCCTTTTAATCTCATCCATTCATATCATCCTCAATTCCTATATAATAAACCTTTCATAACCATTTGAAAGATCCAGGATTTCAAACTCTCGTGCGCCATTACTTCGTGAGTTTGGTTCTAGCATTCAAGCCATCTTGCGATCACACACACATTCCAATTAGAAAATTATCGACACTTCTCAAGTCATAGATGCTGCCCACACCAATACTGAGCATCAAAAACAACATTTTGGAAGGAGTAGAGAGAGACAATAGAATCTTCAAGCACTTTGGGGTTTGCATTCATTTGTTTTCCTTTCTTTGCTTGTACATTTTATTGGTTACATTTTAAGTATTCATTATTGGTATCTTTGCATATTTGATTTCTATCATTGCAAATCGGTGCTACTAACCCCCGCCTTTGGAAAGCTTGGGAACCACGAATCACAAAAGAGACATACATTTTGGTGAACCAGCAAGCTTAGCCAGACTAGCAATGGAATGGTTCTCACATCTACCTCATGGCATTTTGTCATGGGGTGAGTTGGCTGAAAAGTTCATCGCTCACTTCCATCATAACATCAAGCGCAAGGTCAGCATCAAGGACCTTTGTGATATCAAACAAAAGGATGGAGATTCTTTTGTGAAATTCCTACAGAGATGGAGGAATATTGCAAACCAAATAACGTATGATGTACCTGAGAAAAACCTAATAGTCATGTTCATTGACAATCTGATTCCAGACATGTCATTCACAACAGAATTGCAGTTAGCTCTAAACTTTACACAACTCATCGAACGAGGAGTTTGTTGTGAGCAAAACTTAGTCAAACGAGGAATCCTTGCAGATCCTACCCAAACATACAAACAAAAGTGCAACGGACAAAGCTAAGTGGTGGAATAAAAACAAAAATGTCACCAACGATGGTGTCATTGATGTGAAGACAGTCAACTACACACAACCCAAAGTGTCATTGCAAGGCACACCTGTGGTCAACCCACAACCTAAAGTGCCCATTCCACAAGCATACACTCAAACCCAACCTCCCCCTATCCAAGCGGCCGCTGTGTCAAATAGTCAACAACAAGCTCAATGCAAACCACGGTTTCAATTCCAACAATGAGACTTCACACCGTTAGGAGAGTCAATAGAATTAGCTTTAAGAAAGCTGATACAAGCTAACACTATTACTCTCCCTAAAATCAGGGAATATGAACATGGTGCAATCAAGCCAAGGTGGTACAACAAAAATGAATTCTGTGAGTTTCATTGGGTCAAGGGACACAAAACACCCAATTATTACCGATTGAAATACGCTATCCAAGAACTGATTGACATAGGGGTCATTGACGTGACAAACACCCAAACAAAAGGAACAACTGATCATATGATATTCAATGACACATTTCATGATCACAATAAAGGGAAAACCTATGGGTTTGGTGGAATGTCAAAATAGGTCAACTAGACTTATGCCAATAGTGATAATGTTATCAATTGCCTCAATCCTTCAGATAGCCATGTAGCTACAATCACTATTAGAGACCAAGGTAAAAAATGTGTTGTAAACATGCATCGTACTAGAGTTGTCTTGCAAGGATAAAATTCCTCATCTGCTACACCAGCCAACCCTTAAGCAACCTCAGATCCACCGACAAGCCTGGTGGATTAGCTAAAGCGTACGCTTTCCTAGATCTCTATATTTGACCTCTTGCGTATATCTCCATAGCATAAACTGGTACTTGACCAAGCCCTTCAGAATATAGTTGTCCCAAGGGACATAACCCCTGAGAGCTTCCAAATGATGGTTAAGCATATAGAAGCTAACAAAAATGAAACATTCACATACCATCTGCATAAACCCCTGCATAATGATCCTTTGCACTTGCTTTTCCAGGTCCACAAAAGCTCTATCTATAGAGTCCTTGTTGATAGTGGGGTTGGATTAAACATCTATAATCTAAAGTTAATCAAGCAATTAGGCTATTCAAAATCCAACATTAACATCACAAGAAGGATCAATATCAGAGCTTACGATGAAGAGGAAATATCCTCTAAAGGTATTATCATTCTACCTGTCTGGATTGGTCCAGTTGTCAAGAACACTCCCTTCCAAATCCTAGATCTTGAGTTGGGATACAACATGTTACTAGGGAGACCATGGATACATGAGATGAAAGATGTACCTTCAACATACCATCAATGCATCAAGTTCCCACACTAGGGCGAAGAAATCATCATTGAGGGAGATCCAAATCCTTTCCAATACTATAATGTGGTCCAAATCAACACTGATAACTAGGTACCCTCGAACCAAGATGCAAGCATCCCCTCCTCTTCAGATTCAATTCCCAAGGATGTCACATGGAAAGCAGGAAAAATATCTATCACAGATAAAGGATGTGGTCAATACAGTTATGAAGAGGCTTTTACTATCACAAACATGCCTCAAAGCCCAAGATCATATGGCATGCCACAAGTAGTAACAAAAGTGGAGATCTCTGAACCTATTGTATTCATATGCCCACTCACAACCTTTATCAGGTGGGGATACATTGCTAAGGAGAACCCCTTTGATCCAAATATGAATATATGGTTGTACAAAGATCCATAAGAGACACTTCAAAAATCCCTACATGTATTAAACTATGGAACTGGCTATACAATGCTACAAAAATTTGGGTATAATGGCACAAATGGTCTGGGGGCAAGACAATAAGGCTTAATGGAACTGTCTCTCCCTCCAACCTAGAGAAACAAGAGAGGGTTAGGCTATGGACAACAAAGAACCAACCCTATCTTCCAAGACATACAAGTTGATCAAGAACAAATGGCAGAGTTACACCGAGGGAAAAACTCGAAACACATCTTGATAAGAAACATACTACAACAATTGTTTCCCTTCAAAGTGGGGACCTCTCAAACCCAAATTAACCTCAACCAAGCAATCGATGATAATGAAGGAAGTGAGACATCCGACGAGCATTTTAGCAAAATAGACTCCCATGAGTACAAGTGGAGATCCCTTAACAACTCCAAACCCTCGATCCCAGACTATTCCCCTCAGTCAACCACCACCATACACCTTAACAATCTGTTTGAGAAATTAACCATTGCCGACCAACCCTGCATCGATAAAAATTCCTTAGGTGGTGCATCCACATCACAGTCTAGGTTTATCGGAACCATATCTGTAGTCCCCTTCAACCACACTGAGTCAACCCAATACGAGGGCCTATGTCTTGTACACCCAAAACTAATAGAGTGGGATCAACAAGGACCACCTGATATGGATGTCTTTGAGAATGATGAGGCTATCACAGATTTCATGGAACTTAGAGAGGGAATGCCATCAGGAGATCATAAAGTAGGTTTCTCCATCGACCTCGATAGATCAACATACTTTGGGGAGGAAGCTCCTCTTTCAGTTCATCAAAACAAATCGAAAAAGAAAAAATAATCGTCAGTAAGTGAAAAATGAAAGGTGCTTACTAACACAAAAAATGATAAAAAGATAAAACAAGACGTATCTTCTAGTGAAAACCTCACTAAGGTGCTAGAAGATGGAAAGAAAGAACTCCTCCCCTTGACAGAGGAAAAGTTGGCATTATTAGCAGAAGAAATAGAAGAAGTTAACTTGGGAGATGACAAGAACCCAAAGAACATCTACTTAGCAAAATCACTCACCCCAGAGGAGCGAGAATAGTTCATCAGTTTGTTCAAGGAAAGGATGATCAATTTTGCATGGTCCTACTCAGACATGCCAAGATTAGATCCAGACCTTGTGCTGCATCATCTCCCATTGCTAACCAATGCCAAACCTGTCAAACAGAAGTTGCAAAAGATGCATCCCCATGTTGCATTACTAGTCAAGGCAGAATTGAAAAATCTCCTAGATGCTAAGTTCATAAGACCAATCCCATACATAGACTGGATATCCAATCTGGTACCAGTTACAAAGCACAGCGGTCAGATTAGATCTTAACAAAGCTTGTCCCAAGTACAACTTTACTTTGCCTAACATCGATATGATAGTAGATTTAACAACTGGCCATCAAATGCTATCACTCATGATAGCTTTTCAGGGTATAATCAGATAAGGATCACGCCAGAGGATCAACATAAAATAGATTTCACATGTCCTTGGGGAACTTATTGTTGGAACATCATGCCGTTTGGTCTAAAAAATGTCTGAGCAACATATCAAAGGGCCATGACAACCATATTTTATGATCTCATCCACAAGAAAATGGAAGACTACGTTGACGACATACTAGCCAAGTCAATGCTTAGAAAGGATCATCTATAAGTATTGGGACCCATCTTTGACAGAATGTAGGAATACAAGGTCCGTTTAAACCCAAAGAAATGTGCATTCAGGGTCACAACATGGAAGCTATTGGGATTCATAGTGTCACATAGAGGCATTGAAGTAGACCCAGAGAAAGTCAAAGCCATATTTGACATGCCACCACCGTCCAACCTAAGGAAAATAAGGGGGTTACAAGGAAGGCTCCAACCAATTAGGTGCTTCATATCTCAGCTAGCAGACAAGTGCCACCCATTCCAACATCTTCTACACAAAGACATCAAATTTATATGGACAGAACAATATGAACAAGAGCTCCAAATATTCAAGGAATATCTGCTCAAGTCTCTCGTATTGGTGCCACCAGTCCAAGGAAGACCATTGCTCCTGTATATCTTAACAATAGAATCAACATTAGGTGTACTCTTGGTACAACATGATGACATAAGCAAGGAGAGATCCATCTACTATATAAGTAGAACATTGGTAGGATATGAGATCAACTATACGCTAATTGAAAAATCATGCCTCACAATTGTCTTCGCTTCTCAGAAGCTGAGGCATTACATGTTGAGTCACCAAACAAAGTTGATAGCACATATTGATCCTTTAAAGTATCTCCTATGCAAAGTAGCACTCACTGGACGACTTGAAAAATGGGTAATGATCTTAAGTGAGTTCAACATTGAGTATGCAGACATGAAAGCCATCAAAGGGAAAGTGATTGTGGATCAACTAGAAGAGGCACCTATTCAAGATCATCAGCCTATCATTTCTGACTTTCCCGATGAGTCTATTATGACACTACAACCAGTGATCAAGGTATGGAAACTATACTTTGATGGGTCATGCAAGAACCAAGGTGTGGGGGCATGAATAGTGCTCATCACTCTGAATAATGATACAATTCCAAAATCTTTCAGACTCAACTTCCCCTGCACAAACAACATAGCATAATATGAAGCACTGGTCATCAGATTAAAGACAACAATTCAATGGAGAATCAAGAACCTTAAGGTCTACAGAGATTCATAGTTGGTCATTAACCAAGTCAAAAATTATTATATGACAAAAGATGAGAAGCTAATACCATACAGAGCACAAATAGATAGGTTGCACACTAAGTTCCAATACATCTTCTTCGAGCAAATACCACAAGCTCAAAACAAAGCAGTAGATGCGATGGATACCATAGCATCCCTAATCGATATTCCAGGCAATGAAACATGATTTAAGTCTCTAGTGGAGCAACTCATGATGCCATCACATCAAGCACCAATCACATAATCAACATGCATACTTGTTGGTCCTGAAACCCCATGGTACCGTGATGTGTATAATTACCTCCAAACTGGTGTCTTACCTCCCGACTTGTCTAGAAACCAGAAAAAGTCCCTCATTCACCAAGCCTCTAAGTATACCATCCTCTCAACTACTCTATATAGATGAAATCTAGATGAAATGATATTATGATGCCTCACTTCCATGGAGTCCCAGAGAGCTATGTATGAGGTACATGAAGGAATTTGTGGAACCCACGGAGGTGGAAAAAACTTAACTAAAATATTATCCGCATGGGATACTACTGGCCAACAATAGAAACATATGCAAACAAGTATGTACAAAGGTGTAGGAAATGTCAAATTCATGGAGACCTCATCCATGCACCAGCCCAAGAACTAAATCCTATCACTTCACCATTACCATTTTCTATGTGGGGATTTGACCTAGTGGGAAAGATTACACCATCTTTAGCTAATGGAAATAAATATATTATAGCAACAACAGAGTACTTCACTATGTAGGTGGAAGCAATTACCCTCACTTACATAACTAGAAAGCAGATATCAATGTTCATACTCAACCATATCATTTGTAGGTATGGAATTCCTCAAACCATCCTGATAGATCACGGTACACCTTTCCAAAACAAAGATGTTGAAGAGATATGTGAATAGTTTCAAATCAAAAAAGGATTCTCTTCATTCTATTATCCTCAAGGGAATGGCCAAGCTGAAGCGACAAAAAAAACAATTCTGAAAATCTTGAAGAAAACTGTTAACTAATCAGGGCGAGACTGGCATTTACAACTTAGTCCAACATTATGTGCATACAGAACTAGCATGAGAACACCTAAAAGATCCACTCCTTTCTCCCTAGTATATAGATTAGAGGTAGTTTTACCCCTTGAAGTGGAAATCCCATCCCTACAGATATCATTAAGGAACCTAATTTCAGATGAAGACTATAGAGTAGCAAGGCTCAGTAAACTGGAACTACTAAACAAAAGAACACAGATACATTCAACCACTTACAAGGCTATCAGAATTGCCTTATAAAGAACTATCATAATAAGGTGAGGCTATGAACATTTGAGGTAGGAGACCTTGTTCTCATGGAAAATCAAAAGAACCAAGCAGAGCGAGTGAAACCAGGAAAGTTCAAGCCTAACTGGCTAGGACCATATGTCATTGTCAACTCTACCCAGAGTGGGGCATACCAACTGGTGACACTAGAAGGAGATCAGCTCCCCAGATACATAAACAACATGCACCTCAAGAGGTTCTATGCTTTAGGTCTCAATGGTTAAGGCAACTATTTACATATCCAGAAAATACCAAAAATAAATAAAAAAATACAAAATGTTACCTTGGTGAAAACCTAGCAAACAGGCGCTTTGGCGACAATAAAAAAATCAAAAAAAGAAAAAAAGTAAAGAGAAACAAAATCACTCTCTCAGTGAAAACCTGGAAAATAGGTGCTATTGAGTAGGTACCTTGGTGAAAACCTGGCAAACATGCGCCAAGTGTTTAAATCCAGCTTCAACATCAATGAACTTCAAGATCAAAAGCTTGAGCAAACTTCGCGTGCAAGACTAACTACCAAGCTATATCAGAAGCACAATCCCTTCTGAGAACCAAAAATTATCCATGGTTAGTACTGGTCCACCAGACTAGGGGTGATTCTAAATGTCCTAAAAAAATAAAATAAAAAAGCTCATCAAAAATCCAAAAAAAAAAAAAAAAACTCATCAAAAAATCAGAAAACTCATCAAAATCCTAAAAAAGATCAAAATGTCCTGAAAAAAATAATCTTCATCAAAAATAATAAAAAAATTGCAAAATCCCAAGCAATAAAACTAACTCGGCTATCAAGAGAGCAAAGGGTGATCAAGCCCATTCAATCAATGTCACAACCATGAGCTTTGTGAATCAACATTAGGCCCATATGACACAACTTTATAAATCTATCAAATCTATCAGCAAGAAAACTAGAAACCAAGCCAATCTATCAAATGTCATAATCATGAGCTTTGTGAATTAGCATTAGGCCCATCTGACACAGCTTGATTAGCCACCAAAATAATCAATCAATCATCTTATACAGTGATGGATACGCTCAAAACTAGACAGGTCAGTCTTATATGAGTCATCTATTACTAAAACCAGACACAATCAAAGCAATCAAGCCAATCAAAAGAGTTGAGCCAATCAAGAGAATCAAACTGAATCAAGGAATAATCAAAATGTTGACTAGGTCAGTCAGTCGGTCAGATGTCAGTCTATATTTCACGGTTATGTTCTTACGCTACTTTGGGATCCACCAAGTGAGGAGAGTAGCTATGATGGATCATGACTTATTTTTTTTGATTGCTGTCTGTTGAATGTTCACTTTGATTCTAGGGCCATGATGATTTAGGATAAATGCGGTAGGCACTGTCACTTATCTGGCAGCCACGCAGTTCCATGATCTGAGCTTAACCCTAGGAAAGAATTGGGCATTCCTTATCTGTTATTTGCTTGTTTATTTACCAGTAGAATCATAGCAGTATCCAGATGGACTCTAGGTGCATTGGATTTCTATCTTAGTTTGTATGGGCTTTCTTCTTAAAATCAAGAGTTCACAGTGTTATCCAGATGGACTCTGGGTGCATTGGAATTCTATCTTGGTTTTTTGGTCTTTATTTTCAAAATCAAGAGCTCACGGTGCTATCCAAGATGGATTCTGGGTGCGGTTGAGTTCTATCTTGGTTTTCTTTTTTCTTTTTTTTGGTTTATTTAGAGGAAAAAGCGGTATCCAGATGGTCAATATTTGGGTACTTTTGGCTCTCTTTCTTTTCAAACAGGGAACATAGTTGAACCCAGATGGTCAATATTTGGGTGCACTAAGTTCTCTTTCTATTCAATCTCTCTACTCCTTTCAGTTATTAAGAGGTCACGACGGTATCTAGATGTTATGTGATTTAGATGCATTGGACATTCTTCATAATTTCATAAAAAGATGCAATGATGACAAAAATTAGAAACACGACAGCGACTTGGGTCACTCATCCATTCTATCAATCGTCAAACATCCTTTCTATCAATCGTCAAACATCCTTTCTATCAATTCATATCTATCAATTGATCCTAGAGAACATTCCAAACTAACTTCCGTCTAACTAACACATGCATTACTACAATATTTTGTGCATAGTAGATTGCATTCATTTATTGCATAAGGAAAATCCAAAACATGTGCATAATATATCATATAATCAATGCATCCATCATCAGTAACATCATAACTAACATAGAAATGCATTCATCATCATCATATAGTGATTCACATTTTCAACAAATTAATGTTCATGTGACACATTTTTCTATGCTTAATTTTTTGAGGGGGCATATAGTCCACCTGCGGTCATTGGGGCAAGCTGGGGCAATATCAAATCTGAAAATTCTTTGACACAACATGATGAATCACATTGTATCAAAGAGGGGCAAATGTAGACACCCTAAAATGGACAGACTTGCGACTTGACATTAAAATCACTAATTTTCATCTATTAATTAATAATTATTTAATCGTTAATTAATCATCTATTTTATTCTAAATTCATTTCATCTATTAATTAATGATTTTTTAATCGTTAACTAATCATCTATCTTCTTCTAAATTTATTCCCCAAATCATCTAATCAAATTCTCAAAATTAATTAAATAATTAATTTTATTTAATTAATTAACCTTAATTGATTAATTATCATTAATTAATTAATTAAATTCAATTTCCTTTAGTTTAAATTGAAAGATTTAAACTTACTAATTAAATTCTTCCAATTAAATTGATTTCAATTAAATTAATTTAATTTCATTCAATAAAATAGTTCTAAATAAAAAGAATTCAATTATCTCACATGTTGAAAACTTTAATTACATAAATGAATTAAATATTTATTTATCTTCAAAGAAATAATCCTAAATCAAATCACATGGGTTACTCCACCCATCTCTCTAGTTCACATTTGTAACTCCACCCACCTCTTCAGTTCTAAAAGGTAACTCACAATTAGCTCTTTAGTCAACCAAACTCTATCTCCTCTCTCCCAGTTGAAGAGGTGGAGTTTACTGATGGCTTCTCCAGTTCCTTTTAATCTCAACCATTCATCTGTCTATCTGTGGGATCGATCTCAATCGTTCATATCATCCTTAATTCCTATATAATAAACCCTTCATAACCATTTAAAGGATCCAGGATTTCAAGCTCTCATGCGACATTACTACGTCAGTTTGGTTCTAGCATTCAAGTCATCTTGTGATTGTACGCCTCTTCTTCATGATTCATGGTTCCCAAGCTTTCCAAAGGCAAGGATTAGTAGCAAAGGTTTTATAAATGATATAAATCCAATACACAAATACTACTAAAATGAATAAATCGAAGCATAATCAATAAAATGTACAAGCAAAGAAAGGAAAACAAATGAATGTAAACCCTGAAGCGCTTGAAGATTCTATTATTTCTCTCTACTCCTTCTGAAATGCTGTTCTTGATGCTCAGTATTGGTGTGGGCAGCGTCTGTGATTTGAGAAGTGTCAAAAATTTGCTAATTGAAACGAGTGTGTAATCACAAGATGACTTGAATGCTAGAACCAAACTGACATAGTAATGGCGCATGAGAGATTGAAATCTTGGATCCTTCAAATGGTTATGAAGGGTTTATTATATAGGAATTCAGGATGAAATGAACGGTTGGATCAATCCCAGAGATAGGGAGATGAATGGTTGAGATCAAAGGGAACTAGAGAAGCCATTAGTAAACTCCACCTCTTCAATTTGTAAAGAGGAGACAGAGTTTGGTTGACTGAAGAGCTAATGGTGAGTTACCTTTTTGAACTGAAGAGGTGGGTGAAGTTACCCATGTGGACTGGGGAGGTGGGTGAAGTTACCCATGTAGACTGGAGAGGTGGGTGGAGTAACCCATGTGATCTGATTGGAGTTATCTCTTTGAAGATAAATGAATATTTAATTAATTTATTTAATTAAAGTTTTCAACATGTGAGATAATTGAATTCTTTTTGATTTAGAATTGCTTTATTGAATGAAATTAAATTAATTTAATTGGAAGAATTTAATTAGTAAGTTTAAATATTTGAATTTAAACTATAGGAAATTGAATTTAATTAACTAATTAATGGTAATTAATCAATTAAGGTTAATTAATTAAATAAAATTAATTATTTAATTAATTTTGGGAATTTGATTAGATGATTTGGGGAATGAACTTAGAGGAAAATAGATGATTAATTAATGATTAAAAAACCATTAATTAATAGATGAAAATTAGTATTTTTAATGTAAAGTCACAAGCCTATCCATTTTTGGGTGTCTACATTTGCCCCTCTTTGATGCGATGTGACTTGTCATAGTGTGTCAAAGAATTTTCAGATTTGATCCTGCCCCAGCTTGCACCAGTGATAGCAAGTGGACTATATGCCGCCTCAACAAATTAAGCATAAAAAATGCGTCAGATGAGCATTAATTTGGTGAAAAAGTGAATCACTATATGATGATGATGAATGAATTCCTATGTTAGTTATGATGTTATTGATGATGGATGCATTGATTATATGATCTAATATGCACATATTTTAGATTTTTTTTATGCAATAAATGAATGCAATCTACCATGCACAATTTTTTTGAGTAATGCATGTGTTAGTTAGAAGGAAGTTAGTTTGGAATGTGATCTCTGGGATTGATTGATAGATAAGGAATGATAGAAAGGAAATTTTTATTTTTTTGATAGATATGATTTGATAGAAAGGATGAGTGTCCCAAGTCGCTGCCCCTGTTTCCAATATTTGTCATCATTGCATATTATTATTATTTTTTTCTGAAATTTTGAAGAGCGTCGAATGATCCAGATCACATACCACCTAGATACCACCATGACCTTTTGATAAAAAAAGGAGTAGAGAGATTGAATAGAAAGAGAACCTAGTGCACCCAAATATTGACCATCTGGGTTCAACTATGTTCCCTGTTTAAAAAGAAAGAGAGCCAAAAGCACCCAGATATTGACCATCTAGATACCGCTTGTCCTCTAAATTAATCTAAAACAAAGAAAATAAGATAAAACTCCTATGCACCCAGAGTCCATCTGGATAGCACTGTGAGCTCTTAATTTCTGAAAAGGAAAGCCAAGAAAACAAGATAGAACTCCTACGCCCCTAGAGTCCATCTGGATAGCATCGTGAGCTCTTGTTTGCAACATAAAAAGGGGAAGACCATAGAAATCAAGATAGAACTCCAAAACACTCAGAGTCCATTTGAATAGCACTGCGAGCTCTTGATTATATAAAACCAAACAAGCAAAATAAGTGACAACACCTACCGCATTTATCCTAAATCATCATCGTGGAACTGCACGGCTGCCATATAAGTGACAACACCTACCGCATTTATCTGAAATCATCATGGCCCTAAAATTGAAGTGAACATTCAAAAAACAACAATCAAAGAAAATAAGTCATGATCTATCATAGCTGCTCTCCTCACATGGTGGATCCTGGAGTAGCGTAAGAACATAACTGCAAAATATAGACTGACATCTGATCGACTGACTGACCTAGTCAACATTTTTTTGATGGTTTCTCGATGTAGTTGGATTCTTTTGATTGGCTCAATTCTTTGGATAGGCTTGATTGCTTGAGTGTGTCTGGTTTCAATAATAGATTACTCATATAAGAGTGACTTGTCTGGTTTGAGCGTATCTATCACTATGTAAGACAATTGATATGATTTGACTGATTGATTTGATCATGTTGGAAGCTGATCAAACTATGTCAGATGGGCCCAATGCTAGTTTGCAAAGCTCATAATTGTGACATTTGATAGATTGGCTTGTTCACCAGTTTCTTGCTAATTGATTTGATAGATTGATAAAGCTGTGTTAGATGAGCCCAATGCTGATTCACAAAGCTCATGATTGTGACATTAATTGACTGGGCATGATCGCCCTTTTCTCTCTTGATAACCGAGTTGGTTTTATTGCTTTGGATTTTGCAATTTTTTGAATGTTTTTGATGAAGATTGATTTTCTTAGGACATTTTGATCTTTTTAGGATTTTTGATGTGTTTTCTGATTTTTAGGATTTTTTCCAGATATTTAGAATCACCCTCTAGTCTGGTGGACTAGTACTGACTGTGGATAAGTGTTTGGTGCTCACAGGGGAATGTGCTTCTGGATACAACTTTGGTTAGTCAGCCTTGCATTTGAAATTTGCTCAAGTTTTTGGAGTTCATTGATGGTGAAGTTGGATTTGAACACTTGGCACCTATTTTCTAGGTTTTCACCAAGGTACCTACTCAATAGCCCCTATTTGCCAGGTTTTCACTGAGAGAGTGATTTTGTTTCTCTTTAATTTTTTTGCTTTTTTGATTTTTTTTTTGTTTTTGTTGTCATCAAGGCGCTTGATTGCCAGGTTTTCACCAAGGTAATATTTTGTATTTTCTAATTTTTTTGGTATTTTCTGGATATGTAGATAGGTGCCTTAACCATAGAGACCTCAAGGGTAGAACCTCTTGAGGTGCATGTTGTTGATGTATCTGGGGAGATGATCTCCTTCTGGTGTCGCTAGTATGAATGGCCCGCTCTGAGTAGAGATGATAATGACAAATGGGCCTAACCTGTTAGGCTCAAACTTTCTGGGTTTGACTCGCTCTGCTTGGTTCTTTTGATTTTCCATGAGGACAAGGTCTCCTACCTCAAATGTTTGTGTCTTCACCTTCTTGTGATAGTTTCTTCTAAGGCAATTTTTATAGCCTTGTAAGTGGTTGAAGGCATGCTGGCTTCTTTCATCTAGTAACTCTAGTTCACTGAGCCTTGCTACTCTATAGTCCTCATCTGTAATCAAGTTCTTCAAAGATATCATTAGGGATGGGATTTCCACTTCAAGGGGCAATACTACCTCTGATCCATAGACTAGGGAGAAAGGAGTGGCTCCTATAGGTGTTCTCACACTAGTTCTGTATGCCCATAATGAAAGACTAAGCTGTAAATCTTTGTTCTGGAAAGGTGTACCATGATCTGTCAGGATATTTTGAGGGATCCCGTATCGACAGATAATATGGTTAAGTATGAACATTTCTATTTTCTTTCCAGTGATGTAAGTGAGGGGAATTGCCTCCACCCACTTGGTGAAGTACTCGGTTGCTGCTATGATGTATTTGTGTCTATTTGCTGAAGAAGGTGTAATTTTGCCCACTAGGTCAAATCCCCACGTGGAAAAAGGCAATGGTGATGTGATAGGATTTAGTTCCTGGGCTGGTGCATGGATGAGGTCTCCATGAATTTGACACTATCTACACCTTTGAACATGTTTATGTGCATCTATCTCTATTGTGGGCTAATAGTATCCCATGCGGATGATCTTCTTAGCTGAGTTGTTGCCACCTCCGTGGCTTCCACAAATTCCTTCATGTACCTCATACAAAGATTTCTAGGATTCTATGGAAGTGAGACATCGTAGTAGCATTCCATCTAGACTTCTTCTATATAAAGTAGTTGAGAGGATGGTATACCTAGAGGCTTGGCGGATGAGGGAATTTCTTTGGTTCCTAGACAAGTTGGGAGGTAAGACACTATTTTGGAGATAGTTATAGACATCTTGGTACCATGGTGATTCAGGACCAACAAGGATGCATGCTAATTCTATGATAGATTCTTGGTGTGATGGCACCAAGATTTTCTCTACTAGAAACTGGAATCTTGTTTCATTGCCTCGTATCAATCAGTGATGCTATGGTAGCCATCACATCTGTAACTTTGTTCTGTGCTCGTGGGACTTACTCGAAGAAGATGTAATGGAACTTGGTGCGTAGTGTTTCCATCTGTGCTCTGTATGGTATGAGCTTCTCATCTTTGGTCGTATAATCATTGTTGACTTAACTAATGATCAACTGTGAGTCTCCAAAGACCTTTAGGTTCTTGATTCTCCATTGAATTGCTATCTTTTGACCGATGACCAGTGCTTCATATTCTGCTATGTTGTTAGTGCATGGGAAGTTGAGTCTAAAAGACTTTGTAATTGTATCATGATCTGGAGTGATAAGAACTATCCCTGCCCCTGCACCATGATTCATTCATGACCCATAAAAATATAGTTGTCATACCTCGATCGCTGGTCATAGTGTCATAATGGACTCATCAGGAAAGTCAGAAATAATAGGTTGATGGTCCTGAATGGGTGCCTCTGCTAGTTGATCCATGATCACTTGTCCTTTGATGGCCTTTCTATCTATGTACTCAATGTCAAACTCACTTAGGATCATTACCCACTTTGCAAGTCTTTCGATGAGCACTGCTTTGCTTAGGAGGTACTTTAAAAGATCAATATATGTGATCAACTTTGTTTGGTGACTTAACATATAATGTCTCAGCTTCTGGGAAGTGAAGACAACTACAAGGCATGCCTTTTCAATTGGCATATAGTTGAGCTCATATCCCACAAATATTCTACTTAGATAGTAGATGGCCCTTTCTTTACATGTGTCATCATGTTGTGCCAAGAGTACACCTAATGCTGACTCTGTTGCTGAGATATACAAAAGAAATGGTCTACCTTGGACTGGTGGCACCAATATAGGAGACTTGAGGAGGTAGTCCTTGAATATTTGGAATGCTTGTTCGCAGTGCTCTATCCATATGAATTTGATGTCTTTATGTAGTAGATGTTGGAATGGGTGGCACTTGTCTGCTAGCTGACCTATGGAGCGCCTGATTGATTAGAGCCTTCCTTGTAACCCTCTTAGTTGTCTCAGGTTTGATGGTGGAGGCATGTCCAATATTTCTTTGACTTTCTCTGGGTCTACTTCGATGGCTCTATGTGACACTATGAACCCCAGTAACTTTCCTGCTGTGACACCGAATGCACATTTCTTTGGGTTTAAATGGACTTTGTATTGTTGCATTATGTCAAAGATTGGTCCCAATACTTGTAGATGATCTTTGCGAAGCATTGACTTGGCTAGTATGTTTTCCACAAAGTCTTCCATTGTTTTGTGGATGAGATCATGAAATGTTGTTGTCATAGCCCTTTGATATGTCGCACCCACATTTTTGAGACCAAATGGCATGACGTTCCTATATTAAGTTCCCCAACGACATGTGAAAGCTATTTTATGTTGATCCTTGGGTGCGATCCTTATATGATTATACCCTGAAAAGCCATCCATGAGTGATAGCATTTGATGTCCAGCGGCTAGATCTACTATCATATCAATGTTGGGTAAGGGAAAGTCATCTTTGGGACAAGCTATGTTGAGATCTCTGAAGTCTATGCAAATCCGTATCTGACCACTATGCTTTGTAACTGGCACCAAGTTAGATATCTAGTTTGTGTTTGGTATAGGTCTTATGAACTTAGCATCCAGGAGATTCTTCAATTCTACTTGACTAGCAATGCAACATGGGGATGCATCTTTCTCAGCTTCTGTTTGACAGGTTTGGCATTGGGTAACAATGAGAGATGGTGTAGTACTAGCTTTGGATCTAACCCTGGCATATCTGAGTAGGACCATGTGAAATTGATCATCCTTGCTTTAAAGAAGCTGATAAACTATTCTCTCTCCTTAGGGGTGAGTGATTTTTCCAAGTATATGTTCTTTGGGTTCTTGTCATCTCCCAAATTGGCTTCCTCTATTTCTTCTGCTAGTAATGTCGTTTTCTCCTCTATTAAGGGAAGGAGTTCCTTCTTTCCATCTTCTAGTGCCTCAGTGAGGTTTTCGCTAGAAGATACATCTTGTTTTAGATTTTTATCATTCTTTTGTTCTTTTTTCTTTTGTGGACTGGAAAGATGAGATGCCTCCCCAAAATATGCTGCTCTGTCGAGGTCAATGGAGAAGCCTGCCTTGTGGTCTCCTAATGGAATGCCTTCCCTAAGTCCCATGAAATCAACAATAGCCTCATCGTTCTCAAAGATATCTAAATCAGGGGGTCCCTGTTGATCCCACTCTATTAGCTCTGGGTGTACAAGACAGATACTTTCATGGTTGTTTGAATCTAGTTGATTGAAAGGGACTACATATATGGTTCCCACAAAACTGGACTGTGATGTGGACACACCACTTGAGGTTTGATAAATGACATGCTTATCTATGCAGGGTTGTTCGATAATGGTCAGTTGGTCAAATAAGTCTTCTAGGTTTATGATAGTGTCTGACCAAGGGGAATAATCTGGGATCGATGGTTCAGAGTCATGAAAGGATCTCCACTCATACTTGTGGGAGTCAGTCTCAATAGAACACTCATCAAATGTCTCACTTCCTTCATTATCATCAATTTCTATGTGCAGATATATTTGGGTTTGTGTGGTTCCCTCTTTGGTAGGAAACAAATGTGCTAATATGTTGCTTATCAAGACATGTTCTATGTTGTGCCCTTGGTGCATCTCTGCTATTTTTTCTTGATTGAATTGGATGTCTTGGATCACCAGACATGTTCCTAGTTTCCTGTAGCCCAACCCTCTTTTGTTTCTCTGGGTTGGTGGGAGAGACAATTCCATTAAGCCTTGTTGCCTCGCCCCCAGACTAGTTGTACCATCATACCCAAATCTATATAAAATTGTGTAACCATTACCATAGTTTGACAGGGGTAGGGGTGGTCAGATTGTCTCTGGTGAGTCTTGGTATAACCAGGTACTGATGTCTTGTTCAAATGGCTTTTCTTCTTCTATGTCTCCCCATCTGACAAAGGTTGTGGGCAGACGTCTGAATAAAATAGGATGGGGAGTTTCTATTATAATAAAAGGTTGTGTCATGCCATAAGTTCTCGAGCTCTGAGGCATGTGCGTGATGGTAAAAGCCTCTTCATATCTGTGTTCTCCATAGCCATTGTCAGTAATGGATATCTTTCCCACTTTCCATGTGATATCTTTAAGATTTGAATATGAAGAGGAGGGAATACTTGCATCATGGTTAATGACTATCTTTCTTGTTGTCTGTGTGACATCCTTGGGATTTGAATCTGAAGAGGATGGGATGCTTGCATCTTGGTTTGATGGTACCTAGTTATCAGTGCTGATTTGGACCGCATTATAGTATTGGAAAGGATTGGGATCTCCCTCTATGATGATTTCCTCTCCCTAGTGTGGGAACTTGATTCATTGATGGTATGTCGAAGGTATGACTTGCATTTCATGTATTCAGGGTCTCCCTAGTAGCATGTTGTATCCCAACTCAAGGTCTAGGATCTGGAAGGGAGTGTTTTTGATCACTGGACCGATACAAATGGGTAGAATGATATTACCTTTAGAGGACCTTTCCTCTTCATCATAAGCTCTGGAATTTATCCTCCTTGTGACATCAATGCTTGATTCTGAATAGCCTAGTCGCTTGATTAACTTTATAGTACATATGTTTAACCCAGATCCACCATCAACAAGGACCCTATGGATAGCACTTTTGTGGACCTGGACAAGTAAGTGCAAAGGATCATTATGCAGGGGTTTATGCGGTGAAACATCATAGTCTGTGAATGTGGCATGTTTGTTAGCAACTATATGGTTGACCATCATTTGGAAGCTCTCAGGTGTTATGTCCCTTGGGATAGCTGCATTCTAAAAGACTTGGTCAAGTGCCAATTTATGCTGTGGAGATGTGCGCAATAGGTCAAACATGGAGATCTAGGCAGGTGTGCACTTTAGTTGATCCACTATGCTTGGCTATGGATCTGAGTTTGCTTTAGGATTGGCAGATATAGTAGGTGGGGATGGTACTCCTTGCAAGATGACTCTGGCATGACGCATTGTTACAGCACATTTGTTACCTTGATCTTTGATAGTGATTGTAGCCACATGGCTATCTGAAGGATTGAGGCAATTTATAACATTATCACTGTTGGCATACATATAGTTAACTTGTTTTGTTTGTCCACCAGACTCAGAGGCTTTTCCCTTGTTGTGATCATGGAAGGTATCATTGAAGATAGTGTGATCAGTTGTGCCTTTGGTTTGGGTATTTGTCACATCGACGACCCCTGTGTCAATCAGATCTTAGATAGTGTGTTTCAATCGGTAACAATTAGACGTTTTGTGCCCTTTCACCTGATGAAACTCATAGAAATCCTTGTCATTATACCACCTTGGTTTGTTCACATCCTATTCAAAGTCCCTGATTTCAGGGAGAGTGATAGTGTTTGATTGTATCAACATGCGTAAAGCTGATTCTATCAGCTCTCCTAATGGTGTGAAATCTCATTGCTGGAATTGAAACCGTGGTCTGCGTTGATTCTGTTGTTGACTGTTTGACATAGTGGCCACTTGTACAAGGGGAGGTTGGTTTTGGATGTATGCTTGTTGAGTGGGCCCTGTGGGTTTTTGGTTGGCCACAGGTGTGCCTTGCAGTGACACCTTGGGTTGTGCATAGTTGACTATCTTCACATCAATGACACCATCGCTAGTGACATTTTTGTTTTTGTTCCACCACTTAGCTTTGTCCGTTGCATTTTTGTTTGTATTCATTTATGTTGGATCTGCAAGGATTCCTTGTTTGACTAAGTTCTACTCATAACGAACTCCTTGTTCGATGAGTTGTGTAAAGTTCAGAGCTAACTGTAACTTTGTTGTGAATGACATGTCTAGAATTAGATTGTCAACAAACATGACTATTAGGTCTTGTTTGGGCACATCATATGTTATGCGGTTTTCCGTATTCCTCCATCTTTGTAGGAAATTCACAAAAGACTCTCCATCCTTCTATTTGATATCGTAAAGGTCCTTGATGCTAACCTTGCGCTCGATGTTATGATGGAAGTGAGCTATGAAATTTTCAGCCAATTCACCCAATACTGAATGCCATGAGGTAAATGCGAGAACCATTTCATTGCTGGTCTGACCAAGCTTTGTGGGAATAGTCACATTAAATATTTTTCATCATGGGCGACTTCAATGCAACTAGAAAAAAACTCTTGGATATGTTCAATAGGGTTGGTATTGCCCCTATATTTGTCAAATCTAGCTACCAAAAAGTGATTTGGGAATGGAGACACATGGAGAGAATGGTCAAAGGGGTATGGGTATAAATCCTCTATAGTGTAGGATTTAGTTTGCCCCTGATTTTGCATATCCATCATTTGGGTTTGAAGGGTTTGCACTTGTTGCATTAACATGTCCATTTGATATTGAGGATGATGTGTGAGGACGTTCCTCTATGTTGTAGTGGGTATGAGGCTGCGCCTCTGTGTCCCTTGAGTAGGAACATAGGATTTCATCTTGGGGACTTGATATTGGTTTCCCATTGAGTGATTTGGAAATGGGGACACATGAGTAGCCCATGTGGGTTTTGATGCATTTGCTGTTGCTGAGTTTGGAATTGAGGCAACTGAAGCTGGGATTGCTACTGCAGGGGTTGGATTTGAGGCAACTAAAGCTAGGATTTTTGTTGCGGGGGTTGGAATTGAGGCAACTGAAGCTGGGGTTGCTATTGCGGGGGTTAGATTTGAGGCAACTGAAGCTGGGGTTGTTGTTGTGAAGGTTGGATTGATGTCAAAATGCAAAAAGATGTAGCCTTAGGTGGGAATTGACTGTAAGTTGTACTTGCAAAGATGGATCCCTGTGGGCATGAGGTGTTGATCCCAAGACTAGTATGATTTGACTACAACAGCGACATAGTTTCAGAACAGTTGATGTTTGGTGTAGCTTGATTTCCTTGGCCATGTGACCGAAGGTGGGAGCATACTAATAACCATAGGTGCACTTAGTTGCGAGCCTATCATGTTTTGAGTAGAAGATGTGCTGGCCTGGTTCGTGTCATTGGTTTGACTGGGTATCGTCTGTGTCAATGTGGGTAATACCAATGGTGGGAAGATTTGAGAGACAACATGCAATATCAGTGGGGAGTTTGACTCCCTTCTTTATCAACATGGCTAAGAAGCATTCAAGATTCCTTTCTACAACAATGTCAACTACTTGTGTGGAATAAGCATCTTGTTCTATATCCTCTAGTTCCTCTCCTGTGACATTTTGGAAAAGAGCTGCCCCACGGGTTTGTTCAAGGAACAGAGTAGAACTGATATTTATAAAAGGATCATTTTCTTGCTCTATTTCCCAAGTGGGGAATTGGTTGATATATGACTCATCAGGTTGTGTTCTAGCCTTAGACCTTGTGTAAGGCCCTCCATGAGGTGTTTGAGACATAGTGTGGTCCAGGTTTTGTAACTAAAACAAGTGATATAAAGCAAAAAAAAAAGATTATCCTTTCTAAGGAAGTCTGAGTTATGTTTAGGACAAGGGTAATTCTAGGGAAAGATTTTGATATAGCTTGATCTCAAAGTGGTGATAATGTAAAAAGATAAGATTTGCCGACCTTTGCCTTGGACAAAGTCACTTTGATAAGGATGATGATGTTTGATATGATGAGATCAAGGTATTTTGAGTCTGAGCTTTCGAACTAACAATGTTTTTTACAATAATCATGCTTTACAGAGAAGGGATGATCATTAATGTTTAGAGATTCACACAATGTTCTTCACGTTTTCCTGGGATAGACACTAGTTTTGGACACCAAATGAAGAGTTCTCTCAAGGTTTTTTTAGGATAAAAATAGGTGTAATGTATCTCTAGTCAATTGCGGTACAACTCCACCGATTGCGACAAAGTAAATGGTCGATTGCGGTAGTTTATCACCTATTGCGGTAATAAACAATACGATTGCGGAAATAAACAAGTTAACTGTGGCAAACTTCCTTCAATTGCGACACAATGCGGGCAATTGCGATAAATAGGAAACAGTCTCAAAAAGACTAAGAGATGGGTATCACTGCTTGACCATTTTGATATTTTTGGAACAATACTTCTGATTTGCAAGATAGTTGACATTGACAACCCTAGACTTTAACACATTTGACTCATTTTGATAGTTTAGATGTTTTGTTTTACATTTTTAGAAACTGATCAAAGAAACAAGCACAATAGACACTGTGTTTTGAAGAATGAAGACTGACAATGTGTATGTTCTACAACTTTTTCAAGTTGCAAGGTTATCATGAGGTCTCAACAATGAACAGTTAGATTTAATCTAGGTCAATGGCTTTAGAATACAATGTTATAGGCCCAGTGCTTGAATGTCTGTTAGCTCACACAACAATTGTCACACTACTAGGACACGAAGGTCCACGATGTAGGTGCTCTTGTTTTTTCCGTTTCCAGGCATTTTTGTCATGAAGTGATCTCTTTCACTACACAAACACTGTGGGACACATATGTTGGAGATCTTGGGGGGAAATTCTGCAACCCCTTGCACTATAATAAGGTACCTATTCAGAGGTAAAATGGGTTGGCCTCTAATTAATCAAGGTTGTAGTAAGGGTCTGTGGTGTCTCTCCAATTGGTTTGTACGTGTGTGACTCACTTAAGAGCCTAGTTGATCACGCTGGCTCCTTAGGGATATTCACTCAATCTAGACTATCACCAACACACCTCGCCCGAGCTTGGCTAGATAAGACAGAACTTTGGTTTGCGCCTTGTTTATATACCGATCAGAAGGATTACCGGTTTAAGATCGTTCTCCGAGGAAGAAGCACATTCCCCAGACAGGCCTTTCTAAAAAATACAAAGGTTTCTAATCTAAAAGTTTGTGCAAGTGCACCCAAAACTCAAGACTCAAGGTAAATCGATTAAGCTCCAAAAGTTTGAAATGTGAACTAAGCTACACCACCATACAAGCACAAGTGTTCAATTTTAAGCCCAAAAGTAGGTGTTGATTTCTTGTTCAATTTTAATGCACCTAATCAAGAAATTCTTTGCCTTGTTAAATTTTAGTCCCCATGTCAATTTTAAACCCAATTTTCAAATGTGAGATGTAAGATGTGTGACAAACACTGTTCTTTTTAAACCCAAATCGACAAGTGAATGAATTTTAAGTTGTATTGTTATCTTGCCTCCTCAATTTGTACCTATCAAAGAAACTGTTTAGTATCTTCATAAATGAAAGCTTTCAATCCAAAATAGCAAAATATCTAGAAACTCTGGGATTGTTGAGATTGCTTAAATTAATGGTGACTTTATACTTACCATGTGAATCTCTTAATTGAATCAATGTACCTCGTGTTTGCTTCGCTTTGTTCGTTAGCTATGATTGTGAGAATAGCCCTTTGTTGTGATCAATAGTTGATGGTTCTCCTTCTGGCAGCTCTTAATGCTCTAGCACCTGGTATGCGTCTGATTATCCTCTTGACCATTAGTCATTTTCTCAATCCCAAGAAATCAAGAAAGAACACACAAAAAGAAAAAAATTTCAAAGATCTTTCTTTTTTTGAAAATATTTCTTAGAAAAATAAAATAAAAGACAATAAAATCCCTGTATAATTTTGAGACCTTTCCAAAAATGTAACTTTTTTGATAAGAAATGTTGATTTGTGTCCAAAATTAATTTTTTATGAAATATCATAAAAAAATTATAAAAAATTGTAAACAATTTAGAAAAATCTAAATTTTTGATTATAGCTTTCTTATATCAAAGGGTACTTGCAAAAAAAAAAAAAGATCACAATTCCTTAATTTGTGCCCTAGGGACCCATTTTATCATAAAAGACTAGTTTAAAATGATCTATTATTTTTGCAAAATAATTTCATAGAAATTAAAATCATAGGAAATAGAACCCTCTATAATTTTAATACCTTTCCAAAAATGTAGCTTTTTTGATAAGAAATGCTGATTTGTGTCCAAAAATAATTTTTTATGAAATATCATAAATTTTTTATAAAAAATCATAAAAAATTCAAAAAATTCTAAATTTTGGACTGTAGATTTCTTATATTGAAGGGTACTTGAAAAAAAAAATTTAGATCATTTTTTCTTAATTTGTGCCCTGGGGATCCATTTTATCATAAAAGACCAATTTGAAAAGATCTGTTATTTTTGCAAAATAATTTCATAGAAATTAAAATCATAGAGAATAAAACCCCTCTATAATTTCAATACCTTTCTAAAAAAATAATTTTATTGACAAGAAACTCTGATTTGTGCCCATAAATGATTTTTTATGAAATATCACAAAAAAATTATAAAAAAAATAAAAAAAACTCAGAAAAATCTAAATTTTTGTTTGGGGCCTCCTTAGATCAACGTCAGCCTAGAAAAAAAATTTCATAAAATAATTCCTTGCGGTTTGAAAGATATGACCAAATTTCATGCGGGCTGTAAGTTCACGTCAGGTTCACCAAAATGTACGCCTCTTCTTCGTGATTCGTGGTTCCCAAGCTTTACAAAGACAAGGGTTAGTAGCAAAGGTTTTACAAATGATATAAATCCAATACACAAATACTACTAAAATGAATAACTTGAAGCATAACCAATAAAATTTACAAGCAAAAAAAGGAAAACAAATGAATGAAAACTCCATAGCGCTTGAAGCTTCTATTGTTTCTCTATACTCCTTCCGAAATGTTGTTCTTGATGCTCAGTATTGGTGTGGGGAGCGTCTATGACTTGAGAAGTGTCGAGAATTTTCTAATTGAAATGAGTGTGTGATCGCAAGATGGCTTGAATGCTAGAACGAAACTGACATAGTAATGGCACACGAGAGCTTGAAATCCTGGATCCTTCAAATGGTTATGAAGGGTTTATTATATAGAAATTGGGGATGAAATGAACGGTTGAGATCAATCTCAGAGATAGGGAGATGAACGGTTGAGATCAAAGGGAACTGGAGAATCCATCAGTAAACTCCACCTCTTTAATTTGTAAAGAGGAGACAGAGTTTGGTTGACTGAAGAGCTAATGGTGAGTTACCTTTTTGAACTGAAGAGGTGGGTGAAGTTACCCATGTGGACTGGAGAGGTGGGTAAAGTTACCCATGTGATCTGATTGGAGTTATCTCTTTGAAGATAAATGAATATTTAATTCATTTATTTAATTAAAGTTTTTAACATGTGAGATAATTGAATTCTTTTTGATTTAGAATTGCTTTATTGAATGAAATTAACTTAATTTAATTGAAATTAATTTAATTGGAAGAATTTAATTAGCAAGTTTAAATATTTGAATTTAAACTATAGAAAATTGAATTTAATTAATTAATTAATGGTAATTAATCAATTAAGGTTAATTAATTAAATAAAATTAATTATTTAATTAATTTTGGGAATTTGATTAGATGATTTGGGAAATGAATTTAGAGAAAAATAGATGATTAATTAATGATTAAAAACCATTAATTAATAGATGAAAATTAGTGTTTTTAATGTAAAGTCGCAAGCCTGTCCATTTTTGAGTGTCTACAGTGATCACACACACATTTCAATTAGCAAATTCTCTACACTTCTCAAGTCATAGATGCTGCCCACACCAATATTGAGCATCAAAAATAGCGTTTCAGAAGGAGTAGAGAGAGACAATAGAAGCTTCAAGCACTTTGGGGTTTGCATTCATTTGTTTTCATTTCCTTGCTTGTACATTTTATTGGTTACGTTTTAAGTACTCGTTATTGGTAGCTTTACGTATTTGATTTCTATCATTGAAAACCAGTGCTACTAACCCCCGCCTTTGGAAAGCTTGGGAACCACAGATCACAAAAGAGATGTATAGTTACAAGTTAGTAAAAAGTTTATATTTCATGTTTTCTTGCATGGTCATGATCTTGAAGCTCCATTAATGGAGTCCTATGTATTTTATGGTTATTTTCAAAAAGTGTGTTTGGTGTATTATTTTGTTGTGCTTTTATTTGTGATTAATTTTGAGTGGGGTTATTCAAGGCACACTCACCCTTGGGAGGGCAGAGTAACCTTGAAGGAGGTGGTAGGAAAAGACTCCAATTTAGTGTAGAGTCTCCAATGTGAGGACAGAAAGACATGGGGTTTTATGATACCCATGATGTCAAGTAGGGCCTAAGGGCACCTTGGGGGCATAATGAGGTTATTGTTCATGACTGCATCTCGTAGAGATGGTCATTCCAAGTCCATGTGTGGCTTCAGGTTTTCATTTTATTTTTTTTACTTTTCTTATCCTACTAAGAGGTCTACCACCACCCCTATTTTCAGGAAGGCCTCTTAGAGACCTTCCTCCTGTTCTACCTTGTGCTAGGGATTTGTCTTCATGTTTGAGTTTTTCGGTTGTATTTTTTGTAAGTTGAGTATTGCATGTTTGTCTCCCATTCCAATATTGATCCCCAATCTTAGGGGTGACCTTGTAAAGTTATAGGTTGGGAGGTGAGCCTCCATGGTCAACCTCATATCTGGCAGGTTCAGCTCGATGATTGGTGTGTGCAAGCAATTTGATTTTGGGATCAACTGGAAAATTATGGCAATATGGCCTTCATTGTATAAAAACTTCATTGTTGCATAGTCATCTTGGAAATATATGAATATTGTACTCTTTTATTAAATTGTAACTTTCTATTCCATATTGTAAGATTGAGATTCTACAAAATTGTAAACATGTTTTATACATGAAATGGGAAAGAGATTGAGATCTTATAATTTGTGTGTTTACTATATTTCCTTTAAAAAAATCATTAAGGCTAACATATTGATCAAATAAGACAATAGGATCCTAGATAGTAATTTTATGGATACTTTATGGATATGCAAATTTAAAATTGCTACTTAGTCTTGAAAATCCTAAATAGAATAGATTAGATTATATTGTTAGGAGTTAGATTAATGCATCATGGAAAAATCCATTTAATCATAAACCATAGTTTGACTATATTCAAAAAAGAACCTTCTTGAAGGTTAGATAACACTTCAAATATGTATTAATGAGCATACAAATTTAACAATCAGTTTTTCTTGAATTTTTTTCCAAAATTCTAAAATGCTCTAAAATAATTTTCCTTCCACCATTCTGTAGAGGAAAAAATATAGATTTTAATGATGCAATTTTTTTTAAAAAAAATGCTCCTAATATGCCCCTATTTTGTCTCTAACCTAAAAGTTCACCAGTAAAATAAATTTTATTTTTCTCCTATGATTAGACATTAGAATACTAAATTATATTAGATTCTTTTATTTGATAAAACATTTATATTAAAAATGAAAAACATTCAAAAAATAAATAATGTTAAAACAAACCAGATTGGAAAAGAAAACGTGGTTTTTGGCATTAAAAAAAAACATTATGCAAAGTTTGGGTGGGGAGGGCCGAAGCCCTACCCCGACCCACAGAGTGTGGTGGAGGCTGTGTGGGCCGCTGCTTCCACCCCACTGTGGAACACAGGGGGAGGAACTGTGTCGGCTGCGGCAGACAGGCCCACCCTTTGTGATCCGCAGTGGGGTGCGGGGTGGGGGGGCGCCGCCCCGCCAACCCTCCACCTCCCTTCTCCTCCATGTAACTTGCCACCCGGGGAATTCCTTCTTTCACGTGCCTGCAACCATTTTGTTGTTAAAACATTTATATGTTAGGACTTGTATTTTTTGGGTTTAGTTTATGGTAGAGTAGGATTTGTTTTTAATGTTTAAACATAAATTTGTTTTTGTTTGATAGGTTAGATTTTATTTAGTAGTTTTAAACATGTTGGTAAATTAATTTATATTAGATTGATTTAATTTCTTTATATCTTAGATTTAAGATCTTTGAATTTAAGCAATGAAATCAAATCTTAATTATATTTGATCATTGTTAATATATTTGTATATTAAATGTATTTTTTTTTATTTAAATGAATTTCTTGAAAGTTTCTAGAGTCATCTTAATTAGTTTGATTTATTATTAAGATTAGAATTATTTCCTTTTATCATATTATTTATTGTGCTAGATTTGACTTGGGAATTAATTGATTAAAAATAGATTTTATTTTGTATAGTGTACGTGTGTCGATTCCAGGGTTCCTTCACTTTCCAACGACGAGGGTTATTTGCTCCGATTTGCAATGGGGAAATCAATACAAAAACTACTAATAAAAAATACTTAACGTATCAATAAAATATACAAGCAAAGAAAGGAAAATAAATGAATGCAAACCCAATTGCTTGAAGCTTCTATTGTCTCTCTCTCTACTCCTTCCAAAATGTTGTTTTTGATGCTCAGTATTGGTTTGGGCAGCGTCTATGACTTGGGAGCGTCGAGAATTTGAGAATTGAAATGTGTGTGTGATCGCAAGTTGGCTTGAATGCTAGAACCAATCTGACAGAGTAATGGTGCACATGAGCTTGAAATCTTAGATCCTTCAAATGGTTATGAAGGGTTTATTAAATAGGAATTGAGGATGATATGAACGGTTGAGATCAATCCCAGAGATAGGGAGATGAACGGTTGAGATTAAAGAGAACAGGAGAAACCATCAGTAAACTCCACCTCTCCAACTGGGAGAGAGGAGATAGAGTTTGGTTGACTGAAGAGCTAATTGTGAGTTACCTTTTAGAACTGAAGAGGTGGGTGGAGTTACCCATGTGAACTGGAGAGATGGGTGGAGTAACCCATGTGATATAATTAAGGATTATCTCTTTGAAAATAAATGAATATTTAATTCATTTATGTAATTAAAGTTTTCAACATGTGAGATAATTAAATTCTTTTTGATTTAGAATTGCTTTATTGAATGAAATTAGATTAATTTAATTGGAAGAATTTAATTAGTAAGTTTAAATCTTTCAATTTAAACTATAGGAAATTGAATTGAATTAATATTAATGGTAATTAATCAATTAAGATTAATTAATTAAATAAAATTAATTATTTGATTAATTTTGGGGATTTGATTAGACGATTTGGGGAATAAATTTAGAGGAAAATAGATGATTAATTAACGATTAAAAACCATTAATTAATAGATGAAAATTAGTATTTTTAATGTAAAGTTGCAAGCCTGTCCATTTTAGGGTGTCTACATTTTCCCCTCTTTGATGCAATGTGGCATGTCGCAGTGTGTCAATGATTCCCTATTTTGATCTTGCCCCAGCTTGCCCCGACGATAGCAGGTGTATTTATGCCCCCTCAACAAATTTGAGTGAAAAGTCGTGACATGAGCGTTGATTTGTTGAAACTCCAAATTGTGAGTCTGGGTAGCTGACTAATTTGAAAAATGCTTTATTATGCCCCTGATATTGAGTTTTGAAATTTATGGTGTTTGGGAAGATAATTTTGAGGTCTTGGAGGAATTAGAGTTTTTTGAAAACCTCTATAAATAGCTAGGAGAGCCTTTCATTTGTCACTGCACTTTGCAGCTCTGATAATTCTGGTGAGTTTGTTTCCTATTTTCTCTGCTTTTTTTGTGTCTTCTTTCAGTTATGGCAGGCATTTCGGACATTGTACATGTCTCTGATTGGGTCCATACTTTTCATTGGCCAGCTGGCGCAAGACGTCCAGTAAATGATCTTGTCCTCCCTGTCATTAATGCATTCATTTATTACATTTAATTTTTATTTTTTTTTTAAATTTCAAACAATGCTGCAATAGTCTGCGGTTTTGCCACAATTGCAATTTTAATGCCACAGTTGACAATTGCATGTCGCAATCGATAAGTGTGCCACATTCCTAGTGTTTATTATCGCAATTGTCAATTGCATGCCACAATTGATGTTTGTTTTCTGCAAAGGCCTTAAAAGTGTTGCATTTGTTTGTGGATTACCACAATTGTTCTGATAAGACTTTTTTTTTTGATAGGTAACAATATTTGTATTGATTTTAAAAGGGATTACATAAGATAGAGAGTAAGAGAGCCTAGTGTCTCTCAATTACAAGCAAAGTAAAATTAAAGCCGAAGAATTACAATGAAAAGGGCATCAGCACCCAACTGATAAGACTTTTTTAACATGCATTAATGAATTGACAATTCTTCATCACTGACCTATTACTAATATTTTTCTTTCTGTTGTTTTGCAATTTTTTGGGACTATCCTTTGATGCCGAGAGTTGAGACCCCCAGGTTTGGTTTTGTGTTTTTAGGTTACTGAGGCTGAGAGAGACATTCTAAGGTAGTTACGCCTCTACTAGATTTGTTATATGCCTGAGATCATGACCAACAAGGGTCTCATATCCACCTTATTAGAGAGGTGGCATTCTAAGACATGTACCTTTAGTTTACCAATTGGCAAGTGCACAGTCACTCTGGAGGATGTTTATCGATTCATGTAGATTCCTATTCAGGGGGCCTTTTTTGAGTACGACCGGGACGCTGGTGTGACTGCACTATCTGAGCTTTCTAAGCTACCCCAGGATCAGCTTGGGATGTTTTATCCCTATGATATCCCATGGTCTAGATTTGGGATGGGTCTAGATAGGTTGTCCACATTGTTAGGTAGTTTGATTTGTGGGATCTTGTGTCCCGATCATCGCCAACATGGATTCATTATCAGGTTTGGTGCCTATCTTCATGGTATGGTTCAAGATCATACCCTATATGCCTAGGGTGCATGCATGTTGGCCCACATGTACTTCCATATGTTTTATGTTGCTTACCTCGGGGGTAAGTCACTTGGTTGCGGTGCTACATTGCTTCAGATATGGGCTTGGGAGCACATTGCAGTGTGCAGGCTCGTTGGTGCTAGGGATCTTCCTGTGGGGAGACCATATGTATTCATGTATGATGGTGCCATCATTCAGTCTCATATGGTAAACTTGATGTTTTGGCGATAGCAGCTGGATATGATGCCATACTTTATTTGGAGGCCTTATAGGGATTGTCCTGTTTGGGAAGGAGAGGATGTGCATTTTTCTTTCTTTCATCAGCAGAGATTCCTAATTGGCCGTGTGAGTAGGCATGTGCATATGATAGACTTCCAAAGCACCGATAGGGTGTTGTAGCAGTTTGGGGAGAGGCATGATGTTACTGATTCATATGCCTATTTTTCTCGTAGATCGAGAGATGCTACTCTTTGAGATGTAGTCATTCCTCTTGATACAATTGTTACCGAGTTCTGGGGACTCATGCTTGTTGCACAGACTTGGTGGTCTGCTACTGTGGATGCTGGTATGTATTCTGATTCTCCCCCTGCTTGATGTATTTCTTTGTTCTGATGTGTCCATACTTAGCTATCTTTTCTGCACTATTTAGATGTAGCTTTCTTTTGGATAATCCTTTATGTTAAACATGTATATGTTACTGATGTCTGAACTTTGTTTCTTTTTAGGAACTACACCACAGTATGATGCATGGTGGCATACATCTTGTCCAGAGTCATTGACTGATGTTTCTCACCCAGTTGTTAGTAGACTCTTGAGGAGGCCACATCAGAGGTAGGGTCGAGGGAGGGATGGCAGTGGCAGGGATGGAGGTGGCAGCGATGGAGGCCGGAGGAGCGATGGGGGCTAGGATGGTGGACGGGGGAGGGGTGGTGACGATGGAGATGATCTTGGTCCTGGGGGTGCTGGTGGCAGGGTGCAGACGAGGGGTGAGCGGAGTAGTGGTAGTAGATTTGTCTTGAGCGTCATCCTTGAGGATGAGGAGGCTTTGGAGGAGGAGGTACCATATTTGGTCCATAAAGTGCGTCCTCGCACTGCTGCAGTGTTAGCTCCAAGAGTGGAGGATAGAGTTATAGCGGAGGACGTGGATGTGGAGATAAGTGATATTGATGTTGAGGTGGATGATGTAGAGAGTGTAGGTACTAGCACTTCTAGTGGGAGTAGTAGTACTGGCAGCAGTACTAGGGATAGTGTAGATAGTGAGGACTCTTGGGTTGTGAGGGGGAGGGGACATGAGGAGTTAGGTGGCAGAGGAGATGAGGGTGATATGGATGTGTCTATGGGAGGGATGACATAGATCCTTCTAATCTTGACAGACTTACTTAGCAGGTATCAGATTTGCAAGAAAGATTGGCATCTTCTGATGCACAAGCCACTGCATTGGAGAGTAGGGTTACAGTTGCTGAGGCTAGAGCTACTGCAACGGAGGAGATGGAGAGACAGGATCAGGTGGAGGTGAGAGCCTATCTTGATAGTGTACAAGATTTACCATTGAGATATGCTCATGATCGGCTTTCAAGATCAGGTCAGGAGGCTGGTAGAGAGATTGAGTACTGGCGTCGTCACTATGAGACAGTTGTTCCTGCAGCCCAGTGAGTTCCTAGCTTCACTACTTCACAGCAATAAATCAGAGCATAGTGGTCTTAGAAAAGTGGTTTTGGTGGTCCTAGTTGATCATAGGGACCTGTGTCTGATATGCCACCCCCTCGTCCACCTGGCGGCGAGGGTGGGGGTAGCTCTTGTTGACATTCGTAGACTTTATTTTTGTATCATGAACATTTTTGTAGTGAGATCCATTGATATAATTCAAGGCTTATCGATGATTGTATCTTGACACACTAATATTTATTGATATATATGTTGATCACCTTCTTTTATCTTGACTTGCGACTGTTCATTGTACTCAACTATTTTGATTTATATGAGATGCAGTTATTAATTTACTTGTTATATGTATGGTTCTACATGATTGTGCTTAGATGTTTGAAATGTTTATGCATTGTGATTCTATTATGTAGACTCTTAGATGGATGATTACTTTTCCTATAATATTGACATGTGTATGCAGGATGGTGGAAATGAAATGCATGTTTATATGAGATGCTTATGGGTGCATCTGATTATGATTTACCATGTATGCAATTGCTATTTTTTTCCTCTTTCTAATGCACTTAAATAGAATGGATGCAATTTGTTATGCACAAAATATCTGAGTTATGCATGTGTTAGTTACAAGAAAGTTAGTCAAAATGAGTTCTCTAGGATTTGATTTGATATATATAGAATGATAGAAAGGATTTTTGATTTTTGATAGATATAAATTGATAGAATGGATGAGTGACCCAAGTCGCTGATGCATTTCCAATTTTTGTCATCATTGCATATTTTTATGAAATTCTGAAGAGTGTCCAATGCATCAGATCACATACCATCTAGATACCGCCATGACCTCTTGATAACTAGAAGGAGTAGAGAGATTGAATAGAAGGAGAACTTAGTGCACCCAAATATACCATCTGGGTTCAGTTATGTTCCTTGTTTGAAAAGAAAGAGAGCCAAAAGCACCCAGATATTGACCATTTAGATACCGCTTTGCCCTCTAAACAAATCGAGAAAAAGAAAAAAAGAAAATGAAGATAGAATTCCAACGCACCCAGAGTCCATCTGGATAGCACTGTGAACTCTTGATTTTGAAAAGAAAGACCAAAAAACCAATATTGAATTCCAATGTACCCAGAGTCCATCTGAATAGCACTGTGAACTCTTGATTTTAAAAAGAAAGCCCATAAAGACCAAGATAGAAATCCAATTCACCCATAGTCCATCTGGATACCGCTATGATTCTATTGGTAAATAAAAAAGAAGATAACAGAGAAGGAATTTCCAATTCTTTCCCAGGGTTAAGCTCAGATTGTGGAACTGCGTGGGTGCCAGATAAGTGACAGCGCCTACCGCATTTATCCTAAATCATCATGGCCCCAGAATCGAAGTGAACATTCAATAGACATAAATAAAATAAAATAAGTCATGATCCATCATAGCTACTCTCCTCACTTGGTGGATCCTAGAGTAGCGTAAGAACATAACTGCAAAATATAGACTGACATCTGACCGACTGACTGACCTAGTCAACATTTTGATTATTTCTTGATTCAGTTTGATTCTCTTGATTGGATTGACTCTTTTGATAGGCTTGATTGGATTGATTTCTTTGATTGTTTTTGGTTTGAGTAATAGATGACTCATATAATACTGACCTGTCTAGTTTTGAGCGTATCCAGCACTGTGTATGATGATTGATATGATTGATTGATTTTGATCATTTTTGGTGGCCAATCAAGCTGTGTCAGATGGGCCCAATGCTGATTCGCAAAGCTCATGGTTGTGACAATTGATAGATTGGCTTGGCCGTCAGTTTGCTTGTTGATAGATTGATAAAGTTATGTCATATGGGCCCAATGCTGATTCACAAAGCTCATGGTTGTGACATTGATTGACTTGGCGTGATCTCCCTTTTCTTTGTTGATAACCGAGTTGGTTTTATCGCTTGGGATTTTTCAAAATTTTTATTATTTTTTATGAAGATTGATTTTCTCAGGATATTTTGATCTTTTTAGGATTTTTTGATGAGTTTTCTAATTTTTTGGGATTTTTTCAGGACATTTTGAATTTTCCCCTATTTTGGTGGACCAGTACTAACCATGGATAAGTATTTGTTCTTAGAGGGGGTTTGTGTTTCTGGATATAGCTTGGGTAGTTTGCTCAAGCTTTTGATCTTGGAGTTCATTGATGGTGAAGCTGGATTTGAACACTCGGCGCCTGTTTGCCAGGTTTTCACCAGGGTACCTACTCAATAGCGCCTATTTGCCAATTTTCACTGAGAGAGCAATTTTTTTATCTTTACTTTTTTGCTTTTTTTTTGTTATCGCCAAGGCGCTTGTTTTTAGGTTTTCACCAAGGTAACCTTTTGTATTTTTTTATTTTTTTGGTATTTTCTAGATATGTAGATAGTTGCCTTAACCATTGAGACCTCAAGCATAGAATCTCTTGAGGTGGATGTTTTTTATGTATCTGGGGAGCTGATCTCCTTCTGGTGTTGCCAGTTGGTATGCCCCACTCTGGGTAGAGTTGACAATAACATATGGTCCTAGCCAGTTAGGCTCAAAATTTCCTGGTTTGACTCACTCTGCTTGGTTTTTTTAATTTTCCATGAGGACGAGGTCTCCTACGTCAAATTATTGTGGCCTCGCATTATTATGATAATTCCTTCTAAGGAAATTTTGATAGCCTCGTAAGTGGTTGAATTCATTTTGTCTTCTTTCACCTAGTAGTTCTGACTTACTGAGCCTTGCTACTCTGTAGTCTTCATCTGAAATCAGGTTCTTCAATGATATCCTTAGGGATGGGATTTCCACTTCAAGGGGTAGGACTGTCTCTGATCCATATACTAGGGAGAAAGGAGTGGCTCCTGTAGGTGTTCTCATGCTAGTTTTGTATGCGCATAATGCGGGACTAAGCTGTAAATGCCAGTCCCGCCCTAATTTGTTAACTATTTTCTTCAATATTTTCCAAATGGTCTTGTTTGTCGCTTTAGCCTGGCCTTTCCCTTGAGGATAATAGAATGAAGAGAAACCTTTTTTGATTTGGAATTGTTCACAAAGATCTTTAACATATTTTTTTTGGAAAGGTGTATCGTGATCCGTTAGGATGGTTTTAGGAATTTCATACCAAGAAATGATATGGTTGAGTATGAACATTGAGATCTGCTTTCCAGTTATGTAAGTGAGGGGAATTGCTTCCACCCACTTAGCAAAGTAATATGTTGCTTCTATGATGTATTTATGCCCATTAGCTGAAGATGGTGTAATCTTGCCCACTAGGTCAAATCCGCACATAGAAAATGGTAATGGTGAAGTGATAGGATTTAGTTCTTGGGCTGGTGCATGGATGAGGTCTCCATGAATTTGACATTGCCTACATCTTTGTACATATTTGTTTTCATATGTCTCTACTGTTGGCTAGTAGTATCCCATGCAAATGATCTTTTTAGCTAAATTCTTGCCACCTCCGTGGGTTCCACAAATTCCTTCATGTACCTCATACATAGCTCTCTAGGGTTTCATGGAAGTGACACATCATAATAGAGTTTCATCTAGACTCTGTCTATATAGAGTAGTTGTGAGAATGGTGTACCTAGAGTCTTGGAAAATGAGGGACTTTTTCTGGTTCCTAGACAAGTCGGGAGGTAAGACACTAGTTTGGAGGTAATTATACACATCATGGTACCATGGGGTTTCAAGACCAACAAGGACACATGCTAATATTGTGATTGGTGTCTAATGTGATGGCATCATGAGTTTCTCTACTATAAATTGGAATGTGGTTTCATTGTCTGGCATATAGACCAGTGATGCTATGGTAGCCATCGCACCTACAACTTTGTTTTGAGTCCTTGGTATTTTCTTGAAAAAGATGTATTGGAACTTAGTGCGCAACTTGTCTATCTGTTCTCTGTATGGTATTATCTTCTCATCTTTTGTCATATAGTCATTGTTTACTTGGCTAATGCCCAACTGTGAATATCTGTAGACCTTAAGGTTCTTGATTCTCCATTGAATTGTTGTCTTTACTCTGATGATGAGAGCTTTGTACTCGGCTATGTTGTTGGTGCATGGGAATTTGTGTCTGAAATATTTGGGTATTGCATCATTATTGTGAGTGACGAGTACTATCCCTACTCCTGCACCATGGTCCATGCATGACCCATCAAAGTATAGTTGCCATATCTCTATAGCCAGTTGTAGTGTAAGAATAGACTCATTTGGAAAGTCAGATAGGATAGGCTGATGATCCTGAATAGGTGCCTCTTCTAATTGATCTGTAATCACTTGCCCTTTGATGGCTTTTTTGTCTATGTACTCAATGTCAAACTCACTTAAGATCATTACCCACTTTGCAAGTCATCTGGTGAGTTCTGCTTTGCTTAGTAGATACTTTAGAGGATCAATGTGTGCTATGAGCTTAGTTTTATGGCTCAAAATGTAATGCCTTAGCTTCTGAGAAGAAAAGACCACCGCTAAGTATGAATTTTCAATTGGTGTATAGTTGAGCTCATATCCTACCAAGGTTCTACTGAGATAGTAGACAACTCTCTCCTTACCTTGGTGGTCATGCTGTTCTAGGAGCACTCCTAAGGTTGTTTCAGTTGGTGAGATGTATATAAGTAGTGGTCGGCCTTGAACTGGTGGTACCAATATGGGAGACTTGAGTAGATAGTCCTTGAATATTTGGAACCCTTCTTTGCATTTTTCTATCCATATAAAATTTACGTCCTTGTGTAGTAGATGCTGAAATGGGTGGCACTTCTCTGCTATTTGGGCTATGAATCGCCTGATTGATTGGAGCCTGCCCTGTAAACCCCTTATTTTCCTTAAGTTAGTTGGTGGTAGCATGTTGAGTATTGCTTTGAATTTTGCTGGGTCAACCTCTATGCCTTGATGGGACACAATGAATCCCTAGAGCTTCCCTATTGTGACCCCTAATGCACATTTATTTGGATTTAAACAGACCTTGTATTCTTGCATTCTGTCAAATATGGGTCTAAGTGCTTGTAGATGATCTTTTCTAAGCATTGACTTTGCAATTATATCATCGACATAGTCCTTCATTGTCTTATGGATGAGGTCATGGAATATGGTTGTCATGGCCCTTTGATATGTTGCTCTGGCATTTTTAGACCAAACGACATGACGTTCCAACAATAAGTGCCCCAAGGACATGTGAAAGCCATTTTATGTTGCTTCTTTGGCGCAATCCTCATCTAAATATACCCTGAAAAGCCATCCATGAGCGATAGCATTTGATGTCCTTCTGTTAGATATACTATCATATCAATGTTAGGAAAAGGAAAGTTGTCCTTGGGACAATATTTGTTAAGATCTCTAAAGTCTGTGCAAATTCAAATCTGACCACTGTGCTTTGTAACTGGTACCAGATTAGATATCCAGTCTGCATATGGGATCAGTCTTATAAACTTAGCATCTAGGAGCTTTTTCAATTGTTCCTTGACTAGTAATGCAACATGGGGATGCATCTTTCTCAACTTCTGTTTGACAGGTTTGGCATTGGGTAGTAACGAGAGATGATGTAGCACAAGCTCTGGATCTAAGCCTGGCATGTTTGAGTAGGACCATGCAAAATTTATCTTCCTTTCCTTGAAGAAACTGATGAACTATTCTCTCTCCTCTGGGGTGAGTAATTCTTCTAAGTAGATGTTCTTTGGGTTATTGTCATCACCCAAGTTGACTTCTTCCGTTTCTTTTGCTAATAATTCCAACTTTTCCTCTGTCAAGGGGATGAGTTCCTGCTTTCCATCTTCTAGTGCCTCAATGAGGTTTTCACTAGAAGATACATCTAGTTTTGTCCTTTTTATCATTTTTTGTGCCAGTAAGCGCCTTTCAGTTTTCACTTACTAACGATTCTTTTTTTCTTTTTCAATTGTTTTTGATGACTGGAAAGAGGAGATTCCTCCCCAAAGTATGTTGATTTGTCTAGGTCGATGGAGAAAACTGCTTTATGGTCTCTTGATGGAATTCCCTCTCTAAGTCCCATGAAGTTTGCGATAGCCTCATCATTCTCAAAGACATCCATATCAGACTGTCCTTGTTGATCCCACTCTATCAGTTCTAGGTGTACAAGACATAGGCCCTCATGGTGGGCTGACTCTGTTTGGTTGAATGGGACTAAGGAGATGGTTTCAAAAAACCTAGACTGTGATGTGGATGCACCACCTAATGAATTGCTATTGATATTTTTATTGATACAGGGTTGGTCGTCTATGGTTAATTGGTTGAATAGATCGTCAAGGTGTATGGTGGTGGCTGACTGATGGGAATAACCTGGGATTGATGGATTAGAGTCATGAATGGATGGATTAGAGTCATGAATGGATCTCCACTCATACTCATGGGAGTTTGTTTCACTAGAATGCTCATCAGATGTCTCATTTCCCTCATTATCATGGATTTCTTGGTTAGGGGTTAATCGGGATTGAGAGGTTCCCACTTTGGCTGGAAACAACTATTGTAGTATCTTGCTTATCAATATGTGTGTTACCCTAAATTTTCACATTTTGCAATCTAATGATCATACATATAAAAGATTGCATAAATACACATCTTTTCCACATTTTTTATTCAAAAGATGGTAAAATTACCTTGCTATTACATTCATACTATCAGAAAATTGTATTCTAAGTATTGATCATTTTTAAAATTCAGGAATTCATAAATGGATCATTACATTGTGCATTCAAACTGAATGTAGTATGCATATAGGTTTTATGTTACATCTTTTGGATTCAAAACTTAGAGGTAATTGTAGAAAAGAAAGCATGACTGAAGCATGAGTAGGGGTCCATGCATTGCCTTGTAAGAGTCTTTGCATTTACTGCTAGTGGTCTTTCTCTGTCCAGTCTTCATGGGGTATTTTGTCCATCCTTATGTCAGTTCTGCATAATAGGTCTAGGGTCTTGTATCCTGCATCATGAAGAGAAAAGAGATGTTAGATCCAACTGGATCTAAGCAACACATGAACCACAAAACAACATACATCAATTAGGCTTTCAAATATGAATATTTACCGATAACATCGATACAACAACAAGATATACCTTAGCATCAACTAAATAAAGAATATCAAAGGGACATGTACTTATGAAATCTTTTATTACATATGGTTATTAGTCTGCATTTTCAAAGTATTGTTGTTTGTAGAACCAGAAGTATCTGAACTGAAGGGGTTTTTAGGTCTTGAATTTGAGAAAAAATTTATTCAGAATGACATCAGCATGTTGTTAGAGTAGTCGAGTATTACTAATAATTAAATTAGTTAATTATTAGTTTATCTACTCTTTGCTTAAGTTAGACTTAGGAAAGTTTCCATTTCCTAGTAGTTTCCCTTTTAGGGTTTCGTGATTC
>MU224334.1:4829887-4842112 GCA_018584345.1 Thuja plicata
ACTCTTTGCTTAAGTTAGACTTAGGAAAGTTTCCATTTCCTAGTAGTTTCCCTTTTAGGGTTTCGTGATTCCTTTATAAGGAATCACCTCTTTGTATTTCAGTACCGAGATTGTAAATCATTTCATTATTGAATATAGAAGCTTTATTTCTGTCAACATAGTTTTCAACTCTCTGGCCTATCGACCGCCATAGATCCTTCTATCTTTTGTCTTTTGCTTCTATTTATGTAATAGCTTTGCATGCAGGTGATCTTGGGTAGATTGCAGTTTAAAAATCCTAACACATGTTAGGTTAACAAACACAAACAAAACAACCAACATTCATGCATGAGTGTCATCTCATATGACACTCATACACAAACATTAATTGGCTCATTTTGATTGCTAACCTAACAAGTTGATCAGTGATGTGTGTGCAATAGGTGAACAAGTAACTAAATGCATATAAGAAAAGAAATACGGTGAGTGTCACGAGCCCATGCTTGAACTTTACATAAGACATTATATACAGGAAAGATGTGTGCATTACAAGAGAGTAAAGTTAATGAAAGATGCAGAAGAAGAGGAAAACAATACAGTAACATCTACTTCTAAAAACAATGAAGAGATAATGTGCATATATTGTCAAGCATGAGTTGCTTTTTATGCATATATCCATAAGAGTGGGAAAAGTACAGTATCCATGTGCTTGATGTAAATTTGAGGTGGTGTCTATGCAGGGTATTTGGCAAGTAGTACTATTATGGTATGCTAAAATGACAATAATGTATGTACCCATGTTTATAGTGTTGTTATTATTTCAGTATTTATGACTAAACAAGATTGGTCAGATCAGTGCATACAGGGCATGGAGACAAAAGGTTATAGAATGCAAAGGATGTATGTTTTTATCTTTTGAACTTCATAAAGGTTTCCCATGGGAGTCACGAGCCCGTTCTCGAGCCCCACGGGTGATTTTTTTACAAAAAATGGAGTAAATAGTGTATTTATACACTATATCTTACTCAAAAAAATTGCATATTCTAAAAATGTTCAGACAGTAATAGATGGAAAACAAAAGCATTTGTTACATTAATGATGCATATCAAACATGTAGAATTCTCAGTTCATATGCCCACGGCCAACAGTATGAAGATGTATTTTGTTTTCTGACATTACTATCTTGTTGTTAAAGAAAAATTGAATGGAGTCTACAGACAAGACAAAAGGTTAGGGAATGCATCTCTCAGTCAAAGAAAAGACAGCTTGTAGATGTTCTGTTTTTACTTCCATATTTGCATAAAGATCCATGTGGGTATCCCATATTTATTGCCTCTCATCCAACACAGGGGTGCAATAACAGAGAATAGAAATTGAAGTGAGGCTATAGATTTTATGATGCAGAAGAGGAGATACAGTTGATGCTTCAGCATAGTAAAGAAACATTGCAAAGTGTAAATCTAACAGACATTATCACTGTTCAAATAGAGCTAATTTTCCAGCAGGCAATAGAAATGAAGCCCTAAATCTATGAGATCTTCCAAATGTTGCAATCAATATGGAAATAGCAAAGAAAAGTAATATTTAAAAAATCCATATCAAATGCAGAGTAAGAGCGGAGAGCAGCTTATCTATAAGTTTACAACCAGAGAAGTGACAATCTGAAACCCAAGCTCCAATGATGATGTACATAGATAGCACCATGATTTATGGCATCCCAACTCCAGATTTGACTACAGTGCCAACAAAAGAGCTCATGTTTAATCCAAAGAACATGAGGATGCAGGAAGAGCGCCATATAATATGGCATTTAACATTCCAATCAATACGGAGACAGGATGCAAAGTGTACATGGAGAGCCCGCACTTCTTAGAGAGAAGCTTCCAGTTTAAATGCAGCCGCGGTGCTCAAAGAGCCCGATTTCATGCCATAAGGTAGTACATGCACTTCATTCTAGCAAGACCCCGAGCTCCATGAATAACCAGAGGCCCACAGAACAGGAAAAGGCACACGGTGTGTAGAGACCAAAACTTTGTCTCTAACTCCAAATAGAAGCCCAAGATTCAAGCATAATCATACATCGCTGTCGTTATGGACACCCTGAGCTCATACATAAATAATGCATGAACTCCAACTCCAGATCAAATACAAAGAGCACAAGAAATAGCGGCATGGAAACACAACTAGTGAACTAGGGTTTTTGAACGCCCTTATTCTTCTCCCAATACAAAGCTACAGATTTTCAAAGTGAAATGGCCAAAATGCCTATGTCAAATTCAATAGAGTTTTGATGTCCACAATGCATAGGTAGTAAAGACCCCATCAATCACATGCCACGACAGCTACTTAGCTGATGGATACATTTATATTTTGTCGGAGATTGGTTATTGTTTAGAAATAGGTCATGTTGACCATGCTATGTTGTCGGCTATGCTTTGGGAGTTTGTGTTTTTATGCAAATATAGTGGGGGTCCATGTTGTGGGTTATGATTTTGAATGGGTTGGTAATATTATTGCAAAGATATAGTTTAAAGATGCCAACATTAGGTGAATTCATTTTTTAAATTTAAGTTTGAGGTTAAGTTTAGGCATGTATTATGCCTTAAATTTAGGGTTTTAGAGGGATCATGGAGAGATTTTATTAAAGCTATATTATAGGCATCAATTGGGCCTAATTTTCAGGGGGTCTATCTGTTTGAGAGGGAATTTTTGGAGGGATTTGTCATTTTCAAGATTGAGCCATATAGGCTATATAGTTGGGCTTTTTCTTCATGTAATGGGGTTCAGAATTTAGAGAGGAGGTGCTTTCAGTGAACTATTTGTTCTTGTAGACCTTTTTTATGCATTTTGTATCCATTAGGTTGTAGTTTTTGGAGAGAAGGCATATAGTGAACTTTTTGTTCCTAGATGTTTTGGAGTTCATTTTGTAATCCATTCTGTCAGATTTTGGTGTGAAATAAAGTAGATTTTTCATTAGCTCATACATTTGGAGTTTTCATTCTATGATCTTGTTTTCATCTTTCTTTGCAAGTGTTATTTTTCAAAACCTTGTATGGAAAATGTATGTTTGCTGATCATTTGAGCTATTTGTGGTTTAACCCAGTAGTGAAATCTATTAGCCTATATGTTGAATAGGGATTCGAAGTGTTAAGCCTTTGATATATGAGTTGTAGTTATTGTCTTATCTTTCCATCAAAAGTCTGAATTCATTCTTGGTGTATCACCTCATTTCCCATTCAGTTTTAGATCCTTCTTCCCTTTTCCCATTAAGTTACCAATCAGGAGGTGATATCCCAAATTAGATAGGAACCGGCCTAGAATCTGGAGACTCCTTCTCAATCATAGTCCACCCATAGCTAGAGAAGGTTTCCATTGTCAGGATGGAATTGTCGTGCAACCCTAATGCTTGAGTTGGGGTGACAATTCTAAACCTGAACAATGTGTTCATGGTTTTTTCCCCGATGTAAATTTGCTATCTATTCTTGATCAACTTGTATGTCTTGGGTGATAGGACTGGTTCTTTGTTGCCCATATTCTAACCCTCTCTTGTTTCTCTGGGTTGGTAGGAGATACAGTTCCATTAAGCCTTTTTTTTCTTGCCCCCAGACCAGTTGTACCATCATACCCAAACCTTTGCAGCATTGTATAGCCAGTTCCATAGTTTGAGACGGGTAGGGGTTGTTGAAGTGTCTCTTGTGGATCTTGATACAACCAAGTATTGATATCTGGATCAAATGGGTTCTCTTCTGAAATTTCTCCCCATCTGACAAAGGTTGTGGGTGGACACCTGAATATAATAGGCTCTAGGATTTCTATTGTAATAACTGGTTGTGGCATGCCCCATGTTCTTGGGCTCTGAGGTGTGTTTGTGATGGTGAAGGCTTCCTCGTATCTGTATTCACCACATCCCTTGTTAGTAATTGATATTTTTCCCACTTTTCTTATGATATCTTTGGGAATTGAATTTTATGCGGACAAGATACCTTCCTCTTGGTTCAAGGGAACCTGGTTGTCAGTACTGGTTTGAATCACATTATAATATTGGAATGGATTTGGATCTCCCTCAATAATGATTTCTTCCCCCTGGTGTGAGAACTTGATGCACTGATGATATGTTGAGGGTACAACTTGCATCTCATGTATCCATGGTCTCCCTAGTAACATGTTGTATCCCAACTCTAGGTCTAGGATCTGGAAGGGAGTGTTCTTGACAATTGGACCAATCCAGACAGGTAAAATGATAATACCTTTGGAGGATATTTCCTCTTCATCATATGCTTTGATGTTGATCCTCCCTGTGACATCAATACTGGATTCTGAGTAGCCTAATCTCTTGATTATCTTTAAAGTACAGATGTTTAATGTAGCCCCACCATCAACAAGGACTCTATAGATTGCACTTTTGTGGACTTGGAAAAGCAAGTGCAAGGGATCATTATGCAAGGGTTTGTGCGGTGTCACATCATGGTCTGTGAATGTTGCATGTTTGTTGGCTTCTATATTGTTAAAAATAATTTGGAAGCTCTCAGGGGTTATGTCCCTTGGGAAAACTACTTTCTGAAGGGCTTGGTCAAGTACTTGTTTATGCTAGGGAGATATGTGTAAGAGATCAAACATGGAGATTTGGGCAAGCGTGCACTTTAGTTGATCCACTAGGCTTATCTGTGGATCTAAGGTTGCTTGAGGGTTGGCTGGTGTAGTAGATGAGGAAGGTGCTCCTTGCAAGACAACTCTTGTACGACCTGTGGTTACAACACATTTGTTACCTTGGTCTCTGATAGTGATTGTGGCCACATGGCTATCAAAAGGATTTAGGCAATTGATAGTGTTATCACTATTGGCATAAGTGTAGTTGACCTATTTTGACTATCCACTAGACCCAAAGGTTTTCCCTTTATTGTGATCATGAAATGTGTCATTGAATATCGTATGATTAGTTATTCCTTTTGTTTGGGTATTTGTTATGTCGATGACCCCTGTGTCAATCAGATCTTGGATGGCATGTTTCAATCAGTAATAGTTGGGTGTCTTATGTCCCTTCACATGATGAAACTCACAGAAATCATTGTCATTGTACCACCTTGGTTTGATTGCACTGTGTTCATATTCCCTTATTTCTGAGAGTGATATTGTTGGATTGTATCAGCTTTCATAAATCTGATTCTATCAACTCTCCTAATGGTGTGAAATCTCGTGGTGGGAACTGAAACCATTGTTTGCGTTGAGCCTGTTGTTGACTATTTGACATAGTGGATGCTTGGATAGGGGGAGGTTGAGTTTGAGTGTATTCTTGTGGAGTGGGCACTGTAGGCTGTTGGTTGGCCACAGGTGCACCTTGCAGTGACACTTTAGGTTGTGCGTAGTTGACTATTTTCACATCAATGACACCATCACTGGTGACATTTTTGTTTTTATTCCACCACTTAGATTTGTCTATTGTAGTCTTGTTTGTATTTGTTTGGGTAGGATCTGCAAGGACACCTTGTTTGACCAAGTTCTACTAACAACAAACTCCTCGTTCGATGAGTTGTGTAAAGTTCGCAGCTAACTGCGATTATGTTGTAAATGACATGTCTAGAATTAGATTTTCAATGAAAATGACTATTAGGTCTTGCTCAGGTACATCATACGTGATTTTTTTTGTAGTATTCCTCCATCTCTATATGAATTTTACAAAAGACTCCATCTTTTTGTTTGATATCACAAAGGTCCTAGATGCTGACCATGCGCTCGATGTTATGATGGAAGTGAGCGATGAACTTTTCGGCCAACTCACCCCAAGATAGAATTCCATGAGGTAAATGTGAGAACCATTCCATTGCTGATCCAGCTAAGCTTTGTAGGAATAGTCACATTAAGTATGTCTCATCATGTGCAACTTCGATGCAACTTGCAAATAATTCTCGAATATACTCAATAGGGTTGGTATTGCCCCTATATTTGTCAAATTTTGGTACCAAGAAGTGAGTTGGGAATGGAGACATGTGAAGAGAGTGATCAAAGGGGTATGGGTATAAATCCTCTATGGTGTAGGATTTATTTTTCCCTTGATTTTTCATATCCATCATTTGGGTTTGAAGGTTCCACACTTGTTGGATCAACATGTATGTTTGAGACTGAGGATGATTTGTGACATTGTACCTCTGTGATGTAATAGGTATGAGGCTACACCTTTGTGTCTCTTGAGTTGGAACATAGGACCTCATCCTTGGGACTTGATATTGATTTCCCAACATGTGATTCTGATATGGGGGCATGTGAGTGGCCCAAGGTTGATTCTGATGTATTTTTTATTGGGGTTGGGGTTGTTGTTGCTGTTGAAGTTGGGGTTTCTATTGCTGGGGTTGAGGTTGTTGCTGCTGAAGCTAGGGTTTCTTCTTCTAGGGTTGAGGTTGTTGTTGCTACTAAAGTTGGGATTGTTGCTGCTGGGGTTGAGGTTATTGCTGGGTGATAAAAGGTGTAACCTTGGGTGGGCATTGACTGAAAGTCCAAAGATGGATCCCTGTGGGAATGATGTGTTGAACCCAAGGCTAGTAGGGATTGATTGCGGTAGTGGCATGTTTGCAAAAAGGTTGCTACTTGTTGGTGGGATTGAGGATATAGCATGAGAGCTTGATTGGTCAGGTCGTAAGGTCAAGGGTTGAGGCATACTAGTGACCATGGGTGCACTTAATTGGGGGTCTATCATGCTTTGCATGGAAGATGTGCTTTCTTGGTTTGCATAGTTGGTTTAATTGGGCATCGACTGTGCAAATGTTGGTGTTGTCAAGGATGAGAATATTTTAGATACCACAGGTAGTGTTTGAGAGGGTCAAGTAGTGTTTTGACATGTGAGAGGGTTTTTGGTCCATAAGGTTGACACACTAAATTTAGAGGGAAGTTTGACTCCCTTCTTTGTCAACATGGCTAAGAAATGTTTGGGGTTCCTCTCTACAACAATGCCAACCACTTGCACGGAATAGGCATCTTGCTCTCTATCTTCGAGCTCCTCTTCTGTGACATTTTGGAACAAAGCTAACCCACGGGGATTCTCAATGAATAAAGTAGGACTGGTATTTGTGAAAGGATCGTCCTCTCACTCTATTTCCCAAGCGGGGAATCTATTGATATATGACTCATCAAGTTGTGTTATAGCCTTCGACCTTGTGTAAGGCCCTCCATGAGGTGTTTGAGACATAGTGTGGTCTAGATTTTATAAAAAACAAGTGGTATAAAACAAACAGAAAAGGATAACCTTTCTAGGAAAGTCTGAGTTATTTTTGGACAAGGGTAATTCTAAGGACAGATGTTGATTTATCTTGATCTCAAAGTTTTGATGATTTAAAAAAAAGATTTATCAGTATTTGCCTGGGAAAATGTCACTGATAGAGATAATGATGAGGTTGAGATAATGGGATCAAGATATTTTGAGTCTGAACTTTCGAACTAAACAATATTTGGATGATAATTGTGCTTTCAAAGAAGGGATGATCTTTAATGTTTAGAGATTCACACAATGTTCTTTGCATTTATCTGGGATAGACACTAGTCTTTGACACAAAATGGAGAGTATTTTCAAGGTTTTAGGTCAAAACAGGTATTAAAAAGTCTCTGGTCAATTGTGGAAAAACTCCACTGATTGCGGTAATAAACAAGTCAATTGCAGCAATAAAAAGGATGATTGCAAAAAAATACAGGCAATTACGACAAAGGGGAAACAGTCTAAAAAAGAATAAAAAATAGGCCTCATTGTCTAACAATTTTGATTTTCTGGAATAAGGCTTCTGATTTGCAAGATAGTTTGATGTTGACAACCCTAGACTTTAACATGTTTGACTCATTTTGACAGTTTGGATGTTTGTTTTGCATTTTAAAAATTGATCAAAGAACAAGCACAAAAGGCAATGTGTTTTGAAGAATGAAGATTGACATGTGTGTGTTTTAAAAAAATTTCAAGTTGCAATGTTATCACGAGGTCTCAACAATGAACAGTCAGATTAATCTAAGTCAATGGCTTGAAAATATAATATTATAGGCCAAATGCTTGAATGTTCATTAGCTCACACAACAAGTGTCACACTACTAGGACACAAAGGTCCACAATGTAGGCACCCATGTTTTTGCTGTTGCCAGGTATTGTTTCCATGGAGTGAAGATCTCTTTCACTACACAAATACCTTGGAACACATATGTTGGGAATCTTGGGGGAAAATTCTGCAACCCATTGCACTATAATTAGGTATCTGTTAGGAGGTAAACCGGGTTGGCCTCTAATTAAAAAGGTTGTAGTAAGGGTCTGTGGTATCTGTCCAATCAGTTTGTATGTGTGTGACTCACTTAAGAGCCTAGTTGACCATGCTGGCTCCTTAGGGATATTCACCCAATCCAGTCTATCATCAACACACCTCACCCGAGCTTGGATGGATATAAAATAGAACTTAAGTTTGCGTCTTATTTATATATCGATTGGAAGGATTTACTGGTTTAAGGTCATTCTCTGAGAAAGAAGCGCATTCCCCGGACAGGCCTTTCTAAAAATTATAAAGGTGTTTAATCCAACAGATTGTGCAAGTGCACCCAAAACTTAAGACACGAGGTTAATCGCTTAAACCCCAAAGTTGAAATGTGAACTAAGCTAAACCACCATACAAGCACAAGTGTTTAGTTTTAAGCCCAAAAGTAGGTGTTGATTGCTTATTCAATTTTAATGCACCAAACTAAGAATTTTTTTTTCCTTTGTTCAATTTTAATCCTCACGTCAATTTTAAGCACTAAATTCCAAAGTATGAGATTGTGATGTTTGGCATACAATTTTCTTTTTAAACCCCAAATTAACAAGTGAATTGATTTTAGTTTGCTCTGTTTAGACAAGTTAGCACCACCAAGAAAAATGTTAGCAAACAAGATTAAGTGTAACTTTGAAAATAATGATTGATACTCAAAAAGGCTTACCCTTCTCTATTCTCGGTGATTCACCCAATCCTGCACAGAAACAAAGAAAGTATAAGATTTTTAGACAGACAAACAGAGATTTGGAATTCGTATTTAGAAATTTTCAGGCAATTGTGGTAAATAACAGACAGTTGTGGAAAATTACAGGTGATTACGGCAATGCACTTCTAAATATGGAAAAACATAGTCAATTGTGGTCTGGATTGGTCAATTGCGACAACTTTTGTTCGATTGCGGCAATCCAAAAATAATTGCGGTGAAATACCAGCACTTGCGACACATAGAAAGAAAACAAAGACTCAGAAGATGATAGAAAAGAAATGCAAAAGCCTGTAATTAATTGTGGTATTAAACCAGTCAATTGTGGCAAAATACCATCAATTGCAAAATTACACAGATATCGAGAAAATGATGGAAAATGAGGTTTGCAACCGTACGATTGAGGCTAAAGGATTTTGTCTGTTGTCTGCAAGATATATTAAGGTTGTTTCCTTCATGTCAGGTTCACCAAAATGTATGTGTGTCAAATCCATGGTTCCTTCAGTTTTCAATGACGAGGGTTAGTAGCACCAGTTTGTAATGGGGAAATCAATACAAAAACTACTAATAACGAATACTTAATGTATCAACAAAATATACAAGCAAAGAAAGGAAAACAAATAAATGCAAACCCAATTGCTTGAAGCTTCTATTGTCTCTCTCTAATCCTTCTGAACTGCTATTTTTGATGCTCAGTATTGGTGTGGGCAGTGTCTATGACTTGGGAGCATCGAGAATTTGAGAATTGAAATGTGTGTGTGATCGCAAGATGGCTCGAATGCTAGAACCAATTTGACAGAGTAATGGTTGTAACCACCCAAATTTGGTCTATCGCAATTATAGACCCTATTTGCCTTAAGTGTGATCATACCCTCGATTTATGTCCAAACGACCCTGTTACTGCTTGGCATAATTCTTTAAATCAATTTAATATCCTAGGTGATTTTTTATCACTGAATTATATTAACTATTATAGCCATACAATTCAAATCAATTTCGACCAATTAAATCAAATCAAAATAAAATATGGCTATAGTATTTAATTATAAAGGAATTAAATAAATCCCTAAATCAAATACCCACTTGCAATTAACCCATTCCCCTAGCCTATTTAATTTAATTAAAATGGCTATAGTCCCCTAATTATTAAAAAGCAATTTCATTGTTTAAATAATTAATTCCTATATTTCTAAATGAATTAAATAAGTTTATTTCATTTATTAATATTCCTCTAAACTCCAACCTAAATTATCTCAACCACTTCTACCCTGGGTTCTAACCCTTCTCAACCCATTCACCCATGCTAATTTAATCTTAATCCTAAATTCTACTCTAACCCACCTCCTAATGTTGTCACATTCCATTAAGGAATACTTAGCAACTCCACCCACTTGAGAAAGTCCACTTTCTCAAGCTGGACTTTCTTAAAGTCCATATTCTATTACATCCTCCCTTCCTTCTTTAAGGCCTTCATTAATGCCTTCATTAATAAAGATTCCTTAAACCCATGTCTCTCCCATGCCTTATTAATGCCTTGGGCATTAAAGGCTCTTACATATTCATTTATGAGCCTCCAAGTTCATAAATGAACTCTGTCCCTTCTCTCTCTCTCTCTCCCATCCTTCTATAAATAAAAGCCTATTTTGAGAGCAAATAAGCCTTCACCTTAGATCAAAAATATATTGTTATGCTGTTAGATTCACTCTAGACTCACATTTCATCCATTTTAGCATGCTAGTTTATTGTTTTCATTTCATTTTTTAGAGCTAGAATACTTGTTTTTCATGTCTTTTAGCTTATTTTTAAATAAAAATCCTTCATGCTAGGTTGTATTCGTCACTAATTTGTAGCATATTCTGAGGGCTGATATGTTATTAATTACACTCCTCCTAGTTAGCAGGCAATAGGTTGATATTAGTGGTTATGCATGTTTTATCTAACCTTTCAAGCTAATGCAATGACGTATTGAGTGTTTGTGTTATTTTTAACAGGTACCCATTTACACACACACATTTCTGGCACCCACTGTGGGGCACAATTTTGATTTTAGCCTCATTTTCTAAAAAAATTTGGCCATTTACAGACTCAGGAATCAGACACAGAATCGCAAATATGATTGCAGGCTCGCATCCCGGATACGCCATTGCACCACGTGGTTTTCGGATTGCATCCAGAATTTCTTAGATCAAATCTGGTTTTAAGTCGCATCTAGTCAGCACAGGATCGTATCTGGGGGATAAGATTGCATCCTAGATACTGCATCGTATATGGTAAGAATTTAGGATCGCATCTAGTTTTGAAGCTTGATCTTTCGATTTGCCTAATCCTAACAAATTCAACTAGTTGTGTTTCTATGTTGTGCAGCCTAACAAGTGTTTTCAGGTACCTCTTAATAGGTTTCATGGAGTCAGATTAAGCAAAGTACTAATGTGGTTTTCGCAGGCTACCCAAACCCCTTCCGTCTTGACTTCTATTTCCCAGTTTTCATAACATAAAACCATTTCTTCCCACTTGATAAGCAACTAGATATTATGCTCTTTTCCTCTTGAGGAAAATCAGAAAGTCGGATGTTTTCCTATCACTCGTGATAAAATTGGGGGTAATCAAACAAACAAACTATTTAATTCAATTTGGGATAGTAAATGAACAACACAAAGAATTAAATATGTGGGTTAATTGAACAAACCTCATTGTATAATTGCTTTTGGAATCAGAAATTGAACAACACAAATCACTAAATCAATGTGGTAAATGAACAAGGCAAACTTTCCCTTGCTATCTTCTTTAGAATATGAATCATTAAAACAAGCTCAACATATCTTGGGGAAAGAACATTATTTATTGTGTTTGGGGAGAAAACGGCATGGAATAGGAGAGTATGCTCTTCTTCATTTGAAGAATCAGAAATCTAGAACTCCTAAGCTTGCCAATCCTGGTTACCACTCTTTTTAATAGTAGAGGGCCTGCCGGTTGAGGAAAAAATCTCCCGGGAATGACCCAAGTGAGGATAGGTCTTACACCGACCCTTCCAAATCACTATAAATAGTTGCTTTCTTATAGGCCAAAGCCTCGAAAGATAGAACTGGTTTTGTTCTTGGAATTTTGACATCATTCCTTGAACATATCAGGGTATATATAGAGCGGAGCCCCTTCAATCTTGCTTGCGAGACTATATATATTCAGGTACTCATAGGGCTATACGCCTCAATTTTGCCTTGTGCAATTCTATGGGGGACAGTTTCGAACGGATTGCCCAATAATCTACAACACATTCAA
>MU224334.1:4856846-4882439 GCA_018584345.1 Thuja plicata
TTGTTTTTAAATAAAAATCCTTCATGCTAGGTTGTATTCGTCACTGATTTGTAGCATATTCTGAGGGCTGATATGTTATTAATTACACTCCTCCTAGTTAGCAGGCAATAGGTCGATATTAGTGGTTATGCATGTTTTATCTAACCTTTCAAGCTAATGCAATGACGTATTGAGTGTTTATGTCATTTTCAATAGGTACCCATTTACACACACACAATGGTGAACGTGAGCTTGAAATCCTGGATCCTTTAAATGGTTATGAAGGGTTTACTATATAGGAATTGAGGATGATATGAACGGTTGAGATCAATCCTAGAGATAGGGAGATGGATGGTTGAGATTAAAGAGAATGGGAGAAGCCATCAGTAAACTCCACCTCTCCAACTGGGAGAGAGGAGATAGAGTTTGGTTGTCTTAAGAGCTAATTGTGAGTTACCTTTTAGAACTAAAGAGGTGGGTGGAGTTACCCATGTGAACTGGAGAGATGGGTGGAGTAACCCAAGTGATCTGATTAAGGATTATCTCTTTGAAAATAAATAAATATTTAATTCATTTATGTAATTAAAGTTTTCAACATGTGAGATAATTGAATTCTTTTTTATTTAGAATTGCTTTATTGAATGAAATTAAATTAATTTAGTTGAAATTAATTTAATTGGAATAATTTAAATAGTAAGTTTAAATCTTTCAATTCAAACTATAGGAAATTGAATTTAATTAATTAATTAATGGTAATTAATCAATTAAGGTTAATTAATTAAATAAAATTAATTATTTAATTAATTTTGGGAATTTAATTAAATGATTTAGGGAATGAATTTAGAGGAAAATAGATGATTAATTAATGATTAAAAAACCTTTAATTAATAGATGAAAATTAGAGCTTTTAATGTAAATTCGCAAGCCTGTTCATTTTAGGGTGTCTGCATATAGTTGATTTGGTTATTATTATATTAGAATTTAATTTATTATTGCAGTTGTCATTAGTATTAATGTATTGATTAACGCCTTTAATTTATTAAATAGATCTTTAATGAATTGAATAGCGTCATTTAATTTCATTTTATGTTAGACTAATAACTTAAGGTAAGATGATATGTGTGTGTATGTGTGTGACGTTAAATGCAAATCTTTTATTAATTAAATGTTAAAACTTTTAGTCGTTATTATCGCTTGGGGGGTCATAATCACCTCATATCCTCGCGAAATACATTCTTTAAGGTTTTGTCATTATCCTTGATCGATTTTGTGCATGGTTGACTTTTGGTCAACCATGGTCAAACTTCCTCTGGTCGTCTCAATTTTTGTCCCAGGTGTTCTCTGTACCCGATGGAACCTATGTTTTTAGTTTTTCACCTTTCAGAGATGGTTGACATTTTAGTCAATACTAGTTGACTTTTGGGTCAAATATCTTGGTTTGTGTGCATGAGCCTTCCTAAGGTCTTAGCAGGCCCTAGAGACTTCCTTTCATGTAATTCAAAGTACAATTGACTTTTGGTCAACTCTAGTTGACTTTTGGTCAACTATCTTAGTTTGCGTGCTAATCAAAGCATGTAGCTTAGGGAGCCCTATAGGATAGTTCTGTAAGCTATCCTACCTCGTATGACCTTTCCATTACTTTTTTTTTCTTTTGCACTATTTTGCGTGCAAGTATTACCTTTGAGGTAGTGTAGCTATCCTTTAGCGTGTTTTAAAAATTTTTGATTGTGTGTTTTTGCCCAACTTTTGGGCATGACATTTTGGTATTAGAGCCAAGTTTAGCAATATTGGGAACCTAATCCACTGCGTTGTCACTAAATTTTCCTTGTATGTGTAGGATGCCTCCTATCACTTGTCAGGCCTGTAGACATGGATGTGGTAAAAAACATACTCCCACAGCTCGCAAGGAGGTACGACCCAAGGTAGAGGATCACAGGGGAAATGAGAATCCACCTCCTGAACAACCTCTTGATCCTAATGTAACACTACTTCAGGCCCTCCAAAATTTGGCAGGACTTATTCTAGACTGTATGCCTCTTGTGATTAAGCAGAATGTCCAACATGACTTGGAAGGATGTGGGTCCTCTGCTAGAGAGAGGAGTAGCCCACCTCCTAGGATTGGGGAGAATAATTTTGAGTAGGAAGTAGGGTCCATTGGAGGACTAGGGATTATTCTGAGGATAGAGGCTCAAAGGTTTGATAAAGCACCAAATATTGGGAGTCATATCACAGATTTGACGAGGCTTAGACCCTCCATTCTTAGGAGAGGAAGATGGGGCAGGTGCAGAGGCTTGGCTTTTAAGCCTTGACAGGTTTTTTGGGTTGCGTAACTATGGTAGCAACCTTAGAGAACATTTTTTGATAGTCCTATTTAGAGACCAAGAATCCACTTGGTGGAGGCACAAGGAGTCCAAGGGACATGTAGAAATTAATACCCTTTCTTGGGAAGCTTTCCGTGAGATTTTCAAAGGGCGATATGTCTCAGAGCAGTTCAAGCAACACCTTATTGATGAGTTCCATGATCTCTAACAATAGGGACTTTCAGTACCCCAATATGAGGGCAATCTTCTCAATCTCCTACCTTATGTGGAATACATGGGGATGAGAAGCTGGAGGTGAACAAGTTTATCAAGGGATTAAATCTTGCAATTTCAGATAGGGTACGCATGGTACATTCAGGGAACTTGAGGTTCATAGTGGACAGGGCCTTAGTGGCCGAAGAGATAGTCAGAGGGTCATAAGACACTAGGGATAGATCTCAAAACTATAATCCCATATTCCAGGACTTAGGATACCATAAACCCCCATGGAAGGGGAACTAGAGGAACTCTTTAGGTCATTCAAGACCCCACAGCAGCAGCAGCCACAACAGTCTCAGCAGATCCAGTGATAGAGGCCACCTCAGATATAGCAAGGCTCTAAGCCCAAGCAATGGCAGTCACAGGGTTCTAGGAAGGACAAGAGACCATAGAAACCTTACACTCCTCCAGCACAGACTCAACAGTCCTCTAGGGGTGGTTATAGCAAGTATTCTAGGACCGCAGGGTCTCAATACTCTAGACCTCCTGGTATTTAGGTTCAACCATGTGGGCCATGTTACACTTGTGGTGCCATGGGGCACATAGATAGAGAGTGTCCCCTAGGTGGTAGTCAGTGTGCACCGATATCAGAACCGACATTTGGGGATAGGGGAAAGTCCCACATGGTTTTTGCAGTAGTAGATAATTGCCAGGAAGAGCACCAAGATACCGTTATTGAGGCCTCAAGTAAGATCAGAGGTAGTGATGTTACTATTCTATTTGGTATAGGAGCCACTAACTCCTTTGGTTCTCCATTGGTTTTGGAGCATTACGGGCTAGTGACAACTAGACAAGAGGTTGGATATGAAGTAGAGTTAGCTTTAGGGGCTAGAGTTTCCGTGACCTCGATGGTTAGGGATTTTCTGATCCAGATTGGTGGTATGACCACCATACCAGATCTTAGAGTTACTCCCCTTGGATCTTATGGTCTAGTTCTTGGCATGGATTGGCTAAGTTCCCACAAAGCCAAGCTAAATTTTTGTAAGAAGAAGACCAAATTTTTTGGATGATGATGGCGCAGATATAGTGATTACTGGAATCCATAGGCCTATATCCCTCTGTGTGATCTCCACTATGTAGCTTAAGTGGTGCATGTGAAATAGTTTCTAGTTGTACGCTATCACCATTAGCGATAGGGAAGAAGAAGAAGAGAAGGAAACTTCTCTTGATGACTTACCCATTCTTCAAGAGTTTACAGATGTGTTTTTGTCAGAGCTACCTGGTATGCCTCCTCATAGAGTAGTTGAAATTCACATAGACCTCATACCAGGAACATAACTAGTTTCTAGAGAACCTTATAGGATGACCACTAATGAGCTTAACACATTCATCCTAGTGTTTCTCCTTGGCATGCACCAGTTATCTTCGTGATGAAGAAAGATGGATCTCTTAGGTTATGCATGGATTACCGATAGTTGAACAAAGTAACCATCAAGAATCAGTATCCACTTCCTAGAATCGATGACTTGTTTGATCAGTTGCAGGGTGCCTAAGTATTCTCAAAGATAGACCTCAAATCGAGTTACCATCAGTTGAGGGTCGTGGATAGTGATATTCACAAGACCACATTCCACATTAGATATGGCCTCTATGAATTCACTATGGTTCCATTAGGTCTTAGGAATGCTCCAGCTGTGTTCATGAGTCTTATGAATGGAGTATTTCATACCTTCCTTTAAAATTTTATAGTTGTGTTTCTCGATGACATCCTGATATATTCCAAAGATGAGAAGGGCACAAGGAACCTTGAGGCAAGTCTTATAGTGTCTTAGGGACAATAAATTATTCGACAACTTGTCAAAGTGTGCTTTGTTCAGAGTGAAGGTCAAGTATCTAGGGCATGCTATTTCAGGTGATGGGATCTTAGTAGACCCATCAAAGATTGATGTCATTATGGATTGGCTAGCTCCTACCACTGTGACCGATCTTAGGAGTTTCATGGGATTAGCCGGTTACTATAGATGGTTTATTGAGGGGTTCTCTCAGGTGGCACACCCCATTACTTCTCTTCAGTGAAAGGGAAATAAGTTTTAGTTGACTGAGAAGTGTGATAGGGCATTTTAGGAGCTCAAGGGAGCACTTACTAGTGCACCCATTCTAGTTGTACCAAATCCTTCAGCAGACTTTGTGGTTTGCATAGATGCTTCTTTAGATGGTTTAGGAGCATTTCTTATGCAAGGTCGGTGAGCTATAGGAGTCTAGGAAACTAAAGACTCATGAGATCAACTACCTTACCCATGACCTTGAGCTCATAGCAGTGGTGCATGATTTAGTCATATGGAGACATTTTCTCTTAGGGCATCAGTTTGAACTTCATTCAGACCACCAGAGTCCTTAGTACATCTTCACTCAGCCAAACCTTAATGCTAGGCAAAGGAGATGGTTAAATTTCTTATGTGAATATTATTTTGATGTCTACTACATCAAAGGGAAAGAAAATATGGTCATAGATGCCTTGAGTAGGAGATGACATGATCTTTCTTCTATGTCTATTGGCATGGATTTGAGGGATCAAATCCTTCATCACTTACATGAGGATGAGATGTATGCAGAGGTTTGTGAGTTGATTCGATCTCAAAGACCCCTTGAGGGGAATTTTTCAGAGTATACCTTGGAGTCCAATGGACTATTGCATCATAGAGGATGTATCTATATACTATCTTTCAGAGGATTGCATGATTTTTTTATGCTTGAGGCTCATAGGGCCCATTATGCAGTGCATCCCAGTTAAGAAGATGCATGCCGATTTGAGACAATTGTATCATTGGCCTGACATGAGATTGTAGATGATGAAGATGGTGGCTAAATGCCTAGAATACCAGAGGGTAAAAGTGGAACACCATCATCCAGGTGGTCTTGTTCAACCTCATGAGATACCAGTGTGGAAATGGGACACCATTATGGACTTCATAGTAGGTCTTCCTATGTATTCTCTTTGCCATGATGTCATCATGGTGATAGTCGACAAGTTGACCAAGGAGGCTCATTTTTCACCCATGTGTACTACCTTTACCACACCAGCAGTGGCATAGGTGTTCTTGTGAGATATAGTTAGACTTCATGGCATACCTCGTAAGATCATTTCATGTAGAGATTCTATCTTCACTTCATTCTTTTGGAGAGAACTTCAGACAACTATGGGCAAGAGGCTCAACTTCAGTACAACTTATCATCCTAAGATTGATGGGTAGACTGAAAGGGTCAATTAGATGCTGGAGGACATGCTTTGCATGTACATTATGGACCATCAGACCCGGTGGGAGGAATACCTACACCTAGTGGAGTTTTCCTATAATAATGGGCACCAGTCATCCTTGGGTATGCCTCCCTACCAGGCTCTTTATGGTAGGCCATGCAGGACCCCACTCAGTTGGGATCACATTGAGGATAGAGTTTCGATTGGTCCTGAGCTATTCTGAGATACGGAGTAGCATGTGACCTTGATTAGACATCATCTAGTGGAAGCTCAGGATAGGCAGAAAAAATATGCAGATGTAAAGAGGATTGATCGATCCTTTTTATTTGGAGACAAGGTCTTCTTGAGAGTATGACTGCATAAGAGTCCAATCTGATTTGGAAAAGGCTCTAAGCTAGCACCTCATTTTGTTTGTCCTTTTGTGATCCTTGATAGGATAGGACCAGTTGTTTACCATTTAGCATTGCCACCTATCCTGTCATGCATCCAAGATGTGTTTCATGTTTCAATTATGACAAAGTATATATATGATGAGTCTCATGTGATAGATTGGGATGCCTTGCAGGTGGAGTCAGATGGGCAGCTGACTTTGGAGCCAATTCACATATTGGCTCGGCAGACATTGGGTCTTTGAAGCTGAGCGCTGGACCAGGTAAGGGTCCAGTGGGATTGCTATGATGAGGTTACAACTTCTTGGGAGGACACAGCACATATGAGATCACAGTACCCTCACCTCTTTGATGAATTCCAGGAGGAAGTTCATGCCTAGAGAGGTTGAATGTGAGACCTACATTAGACTGTCATAGTTTTACTGCTTATTATTCATGCTTTTAGCAGTTTTATGCTTAGACATAATTTGACTATTGGAGACTCTTATGTATTTGAAGATCTATTGAATCCTTATGTTATATATTCAGTACCTGATTATGTAATCAAGGTACACTTGAGATACTATATGTTTTGATTTAGTTTTAGTTTATGATGATGTCATATATGAGATTTATTGTGTAGAGGTAATTATGATGAAATTTGGTTTAGGAAACTGATGGTATATTTATTTAAGTTTGAGTGCAGATATAGTTTATATGTAATGTATTATTGATGTTGTATTATGCTTTCATATCATGTTATTTTGGAACTACTGATGTGTGCAATGAGTGTGCATGGATAGTTGACCATGGATCTAAATCGGAGACCCAACATTGGAACCTATGTAAAATTTTGTGCATTTTAAGGTCCCTTTTATACAAACAAACATGGACCTTGTTGTATATGTGGTTTATTCATAAATGTGGTTTGCATGTGTTTATTTCAATTAGTTAATGTTAATGTGTATAAGCCATGTTATTTGTTTTAATATATTGTGTCAATTTTGGCAAGTGTTGCAATTAATGTTGACATGGTTAGTTATGTGAACCATGGTTAGGTGTAGAGTTAACTAAGGTTACCTAAGTGTAGTACCCAAGCCTACCTAATTTTATAAGTTTATAGATGGTCAACTTCACTTAAAAATCCATGGGTTAACTTTGGGTGTAGTTTAGGAAGGTCTTTTAGGCTCCCAGAAGGTAATTGGGGTCAATTTTGGATACCCAACGTGGTACCCTAGGGGTTAGGGGTCATTTTCAACCATAAATAAGCCTCTAAACTCATTTATTTCTCCCCTAAAGTCTCATTTTTAAACTTGAGATAATTTGAAGAGGAGTGTAACTTTGGTTAACCTCTCTTTTCTTCCAAGGTTGATTTTTCCTATACAGGGAAGGTTTTAGGAAGAGCTGGGTGTTCACCCACTCTCTATCCTTAGAGACATATTTTAGATTTGAAGGAGCTTTTGGAGAAGGAGAATAGGAAGGATAGCTCATCACCAATTCTCAACTCACCTTATCTTGGATAAAGGTTGGTCTTCCTTAGTATATATTTCATGTTTTCTTGCATGGTCTTGATCTTGAAGCTCCATTAATGGAGTTCTATGTATTTTATGGTTATTTTCAAAAAGTGTGTTTGGTGTATTATTTTGTTGTACTTTTATTTGTGATTAATTTTGAATGCGGTTCTTTAAGGCACACTCACCCTTGCGAGGGTAGAGTAACCTTGAAGGGGGTGGTAGGAAAAGACTCTAATTTAGTGTAGAGTCTCCCATGTGAGGAGGGAAAGACATGGGTTTTATGATGTACCCATGATGCCAAGTAGGGCCTAAGGGCACTTGGGGGGCGTAAGGAGGTTATTTTTCATGACTACATCTCGTGGAGATAGTCATTCCAAGTCCATGCAAAGCTTGAGGTTTTCATTTTCTTTTTTGTACTTGGATTCTCCTACTGAGAAGGTCTACCACCACCCATATTTTCAGGAAGGCCTCTTGGAGACCTTCCTCATGTTCTACCTTGTGCTGGGGATTTTTCTTCATGTTTGAGTTTTTTGGTTGTGCTTTATGTAAGTTGAGTATTACATGTTTGTCTCTCATTCCAATATGGATTCCCAAGCTCGGGGGTGACCTTGAAAGGTCTAGGTTGGGAGGTGAGCCTCCATGGTCAACCTCATATCTGGCAGGTTCAACTGGATGCTTGGTGTGTGCAAGCAATTTGATTCAGGGATCAACTGAAAAATTATGGCAATATGGCCTTCATTGAATAAAAACTTCATTGTTTCATAGTCATCCTAGAAATCTATGAATATTGTACTCCTTTATTAAATTGTAACTTTCTATTCCATATTGTAAGATGGAGATTCTATGAAATTGTAAACATGTTTTATACATGAAATGAGAAAGAGATTGAGATCTCATAATTTGTGTGTTTAGTAGATTTCCTTTAAAAAATCATTAAGGCCCACATATTGATCCAAGAAAACAATAGGATCCTAGATAGTAATTTTATGGATAGTTTATGGATATGCAAATTTAAAATTGCTACTTAGTCTTGAAAATCCTAAATAGAATAGATTAGATTATATTGTTAGGAGTTAGATTAATGCAATATGGAAGAAGTCATTTAATCATAAACCATAGTTTGATTATATTAAAACAAGAACCCTCTTGAAGGTTAGATAACACTTCAAATATGTATTAATGAGCATACAAAATTTACACTTAGTTTTTCTTGAAATTTTTTCCAAAATTCTAAAATGCTCTAAAATAAATTTCCTTCCGCCATTGTGTAGAGGACAAAATATAGATTTTAATGATGCAAAAAAAATTTAAAAAATGCTCCTATTATGCCCTTGTTTTGTCTCAGATCTAAAAGTTCACTAGTAAAATCAATTTTATTTTTCTCCTATGATTAGACATTAGAATACTAAATTATATTAGATTCTTTTATTTGGTAAAACACTTATATTAAAAAAGAAAAACATTCAAAAAATAAATAATGTTAAAACAAACCAGATTAGAAAAGAAAAACGTGGTTTTCGGCGTTTCAAAAAAAAATATCATGCAAAGTTTGGGCGGGGAGGGCCGAAGCCCTACCCCGACCCACAGAGTGTGGTGGAGGTCGTGCGGGCTGTTGCCCGTACCCCACTATGGAAAACAAGGGAGGAGTTACGTCAATCGTGGCCGGCTGCTCCACCCTCTATGATACGCAGTGGGGTGTGGGGGGCGCTGCCCCGCAAACCCTCCACCTCCCTTCTCCTTCGCGTAACTTGTCACCTGGGGAATTCCTTCTTTCTCATGTCTGCAACCATTTTATTGTTAAAACATTTAGATGTTAGGGCTTGTCTTTTTCAGGTTAAGTTTATGGTAGAGTATGATTTGTTTTTAATGTTTAAACATAAATTAGTTTTTGTTTGATAGGTTAGATTTTATTTAGTAGTTTTAAACATATTTCTAAATTAATTTATATTAGATTAATTTGATTTCTTTATATCTTAGATTTAGGATCTTTGACTTTAAGGAATGAAATCAAATCTTAATTAGATTTGATCATTTTTAATATATTTGTATATTAAATGTATTTTTTTATTTAAATAAATTTCTTGAAAGTTTCAGAATCATCTTAATTAGTTTGATTTATAATTAAGATTAGAATTATTTCCTTTTATCATATTATTTATTGTGCTAGATTTGACTTGGGAATTAATTGATTTAAAATAGATTTTATATTGTATAGTTGATTTGGTTATTATTATATTAGAATTTAATTTATTATTGCAGTTGTCATTAGTATTAATGTATTCATTAACACCTTTAATTTATTAAATAGATCTTTAATGAAATTAATAGCACCATTTAATTTATTTTTATGTTAGACTAATAACTTAAGGTAAGATGGTATTAATTAATTAATATATATATGTGACGTTAAACACTAATCTTTTTTTAATTAATTGTTAAAACGTTTAGTCATTATTATCGCTTGGGGGGTCATAATCACCTCGTATCCTCGCGAAATACATTCTTTAGGGTTTTGTCGTTATCCTTGATTATTTTGTGCATGGTTGACTTATGGTCAACCATGGTCAAACTTCCTTCGGTCATCCCAATTTTTGTCCTAGGTGTTCTATGTACCCAATGGAAACTAGGTTTTTAGTTTTGCACCTTTCAGAGATGGTTGACTTTTTAGTCAACACTAGTTGACTTTTGGGTCTACTATCTCAGTTTATGTGCATGAGCCTTCATAAGGGCTTAGCAGGCCCTAGAGACTTCCTTTCACATAATTTGGGTATAGTTGACTTTTGGTCGACTCTAGTTGACTTTTGGTCAACTATCTTAGTTTGTGTGCGAATCGAAGTGTGCAGCTTAGGGATCCCTATAGGATAGTTTCGTAAGCTATCCTACCTTGTATGACCTTTCCATTACTATTTTTCTTCTACACCATTTTGTGTGCAAGTATTACCTTTGAGGTTGTGTAGCCATCCTTTAGCGTGTTTTAAAAAATTTTGATTGTGTGTTTTTGCCCAACTTTTGGGCATGACAAAAAGGTTGGATTTTTAGGAAATATGGCAGCGAACAACTAAGAGGGGGGGTGAATGAGTTGTGTTGGTTCCTTTTCTTTTTGGTCCCTTTTATACCTGCGGCACAGGTGTATTCCTCTACAGGCCCAAACATTGATTCAACAAGGAGAAGAAATAACATTCACAAGGTCCTAAAACCTTCTGTACTTTGAGCTCCATAAAGACAGGTGGGTATTGCCTATCTTTTGCCTTCAATATTCAGTATCATCACAAATAGGCAGGTATGGTGGATGCAATCATAAAACATGTAAATGGTAATAGATTTTATAAAGATTGATGAGAACCACATATTCTAACATACTAGACCAGTGCCCAATCTAGTGGGTATGGAGTCAATCTAAATGAACAAAGTCTTAACAACAACATACATAAAATGTAAAACTTGCAAATGATCTCTGAACTTTACTATGCCTTACATACTCAATTCACACTTCTTGGAAGCAAATGTAATTATCCAACTCATTACAACTCTTTACTCACTGAAACTACTTTAAGGATGTTTAATTCTCTACGAAAGAAACCCTAAACTAGTTAGACCCTCTACCTTATAGAGTGACGGATTGAAATGTCCTTAACAACCAACCCAAATGAATACAATAAATTGAAACAAAGACATTACTATTCAATAATATTTCACAAAATACAAGAGGTTACAAACATATATTATTTCTAAAACATCTAAAACATATAGAATCAAAGCCACAAGGACCACTGATATTCTTAATTCAATATGCAGAGCTTGTAACCCTTATGTGGCATAAAATTACCCTCTATACAAATGATTCAAAAAACCCTAGTTATACCAATTAGATACCACTATTTTGGATCACCTTAGGGCAAAAATAAACCCTAAAATATAACCACCATAACTCAAGAAATAAATCCTCATAATAGCAGAATAGATAGAGAGTCAACAATGGTTAAAATATCTACAAATTAGATCAAAACCCTAAGTCAGCACCAAAAAAAATTTATGAAACCACACAAATCTATCTCTTAAGCACCCTATGACCACATAAATGCAACCCAAAAGATCAAGTTGATCCATCTACTTCTCAGCAACTTGGAAGAACACCGTCATGACCCAAAAACCCTCTGCGTTGGTTTGAAAATTCAAATTGTACTGGCTCTAATAGTCACCGTGGCGTAGAAACAATATCAATGGTTGAACTGAAAGACACCTTCAATTTTAAAACATTGTTGTTGATCCTTATTTAAAACAAAACCATGAGCACAAGACACTTGGGAGTTCCTCGTAGCATCTCAGTCCCATCTTTGAATTTTGGACATGTGTCGACCAAGCATGAACCCTCAATTACTATCCTTTATTCATCTCTTTATCAAGGCTTAGTGACAACCATCTGATCTTATTTAACATGACTATCCTTTACCTTGCCTTAAGCTTTAGACCCACGATGATAGGATGCTATGTGTCAAGTGGTCGCAATGCCTCAATGGTTAATCATTGTTCACTTTCCATCCCAGACAATGTGCTTAACATCCTATGAAATCCAATATGCATGACACATATCCTACTTGTAGTTACAACCCGGCCCTACCAACTGCCACACGTCACAAAAGCATAAACCTGAGAAGGTTTAAACCTTAAGAAACTTTTGTTTAAGGAAACACATTGACCATTGGATTCATTTAGATTTGTCTGTCTTTTATCTTTACTTTACCTCCATCCACTTTCCATGTGTCATAAAGGTGTGAAACCTTAATGACTAAACAGTCTGCATCTCATGTTTAAGGCAAAGCGCCCATTGTAGATGACATCTGTTCTGACGGTGCTGGAAGATCGCCACTAGCTTTGAAGAATGTTGTACTTATGATGTCAGAATGGACAGATGGCACCACGACGTGATGCCTCAAAGGATATTCAATGATCATCTTTCCATTAAGGGAAAGCACTCATCGTCAGATCAAAATGAACCTGCTTGACAGATGTGTTAAATAAATCTCGCAGGGACTTAGGACTTAGGGAAAAATAAAACATAAACCCCGCTAGGAAAAATAACCTAGAAGATAAAGTGGCCCCTCTTGATGACTTAAAACACATGGTAAAAAGAGACATAAGTGACCTCAAAAAGTAACTTCATTTTATAACATTCCAAAGGAGACTTAAGGGTTTAACCATGTGGAAGAAAAACTAGGGTTTAGGATCATGACTCACACCTAGCAGGAAAAAGATAGGATCAACACCAAGTAGACCCAAAAAAATTTAGTCCTAACAGTGGCTCTGACTGAGGAAGGTTGAATGCAAGTTCAACACTACAAAACCAGCACTCTGGGATGCAAACCAAAAATCACAATAAAAACCCTAAAATGGAAAAACCATGAATATATTCAAATATTTACATTATTGTGCATGAAAAGAGAATTAGGAGAAAAATGGCTTCAGAAACTGCCCATGCACAGGCAGGTGTTGCATTTCACTAGTAGGACTTTGCAAGAAATAAGAATATTTCCCATGTAAATCATGCACAACAAATGGTCCTAACCATAAGGACTCAAATTTTCCATGTTTTCCTTTGTATTCTAATCTTTCATTCCATTGGAGAACCATGTCATTCACATGAAATTTCCTTTCTGATGCTCTCTTGTCAAATAAATACTTGGATTGTTGTTGGATCTTTTTATTTTTCACTTGTGCTTCACTTCTGATCTCATCCAACTCTACCAACTACAACATTATGTTTTGCATTGGCTCTATCACTTTTGTGTCTTCATCTTGGATAATTTTGTAGATTGGAAACAAATTATTCAATGGTAATTTAGCTTGTGTTCCATAAACTATTTCAAAAGGGGATACACCTATAGCTCTTTTCACTGTTATCTTGTCAGCCCAAAAAGCTAACTTAAGCTTTGAATTACAAGACCTGTTATTCTTTTCTAATTTCTTTTTGATCATTTTCATAATGCTCTTGTTACTGGATTCTTCTTGTCCATTTTCCTGTGGATGATATGGTGAAGAATATGAAACCACTATACCGTACTGATCACAAAACTCCTTGAATTCTTTAGACCTAAACCATATTGCATTATCCATAACTAGCTTTCTTGGCACGCCATACCTAGTCAAGATTTTATCTATTATAAAATCATAGACCACCTTACTGGTTTCCCTCTTGGTTGCTATAGCCTCAACCCATTTTGTGAAATAGTCAGTGGCAACAAGGATCCAACTATGACCCCCACTAGACTTTTTTGATAATTCTCCAATAAAATCAATGCCCCATTGGGCAAAAGAGACCTCAACTGAAATTGGTTTCAAAGGCAAAGCCCCTGAATACATCAGCTTATTTGAAAACCTTTAACAAGCCTCCTACTTCTGCACAAACTGATGTGTGTCCCTGAACAAACAAGGCCAATAGAAACCAGCCCTAAGTATCTTATGTGTAGCTGTCTTTGCTAAATAGTGGCCTCCACACACACCACTATGTGTTTCTTTCAACACCTTCTCAGACTGAGGTTTATCCAAACAAAAAAAGAGAATTCCATCTCTATTTTTTCAATATAAATCTCCATGAATCAACACATATTTCTAAGCTTGAAGTTTGAGAGCTCTTCTTTGATTTTTTGTATCTTCTCAAGACATTTGGTATTCTTTAAAAAATATACAATATCAGTATACCATGGTTGCATCTCAATGATAGTTGGAATTTCATTTGTTTTCACATTGTTTACTTGGGTAAGCTCCATATTTGTATCTATCATGAGATTTTCCAACCCCAAGCCTTAACCAATTTGGTAATCTGTATCTCCAAATCAAATTCTTGTATTCTATTAATCCACCTGCACCTCTTGCTAGTTACCTTCATTTTGTGACAATATATCATTAACAACAACATGAGCTACATAGACGATTACCTTGGAACATACTAAATAAGGCCTAAAAGCCTTGACTACCTTAACTAAGGCATAAGCTTGTTTTTCTACAATTTCATAATTTAACTATGTTGCCTACAGAGACTTGCTGAAAAATGCAATTGGATGTTCAAATCCTTCTTTGTCCTTCAGTAATAGCACTGCAACAATGGTATGGAATGAAGAAAATGAGAAAAGAGAAAATGGCAATTCATAGTTAGGATACTTTAAGACTGGTGCTTCTTGAATAGTCAACTTAATCTTCTCAAAATATTGTTGAGCTTCTTGATTCTAATCATATTTAACACCTTTCTTTAGAACCTTGGCAATAGGTTTTACAATTTCTGCAAAAATTATAATAAATCATCTTACAAAATTTATCTTTCTGAAGAAATATTGCACCCCTTTGATGTTCAGAGGAGAAGTCAACATACTAATAACCTCAATCCTCTCTGGATGTATTCTCACTCCCTCCTTGGACACTATATGCCCTAGCAACTTTCCCTCTAAAATAAAAAAGTGACACTTCTTTGGATTAAGAGATACTCCAAACTCCAAAGCCTTACCAAAAATCTTCTCCAGATGCCTACAATGATCCTCAGCTTTCTTTGAATATGCAGTGAGGTCATCCTGATAGACAACCATAATTACATTTATGAATTCCTTCAAAGCAATGTCCATTGCTCTCTGAAAAGTGGCCCCTGCATTCATGAGACCAAAAGGCAAATTTACATAAACATAAGTTCCTCAAGGGGTGGTAAAGGTTGTCTTGAATTTATTTAACTCATTAACCAAAACCTGATTGTAGCCAAAGAATCTATCAATCATGGATAAAAGGTCATATCTTGTAACTCTTTGTAGCATTGCCTCCATATTAGGAAAGGAATAATTGTCGTTAAGTGATGCTACATTAAGGTTTCTAAAGTCAACACAAAGCCCGATGTCTCCATTCTTTTTTCTCACTGGCACAAGATTTGACACCCAGGATGAATGTCTGATTGGTTTTATAATTTGAGCCTCCCCAAGTTTCATTAAATCTTCCTGCAATTTTGATGCTAGTAATGGATTTATTAGCCTTTGCTTCTATCTAAAAGGTTTCACATCAGGCTTTAGAGGAATTTCATGCTGAAACAAGTCTTCTCTGTAAGCCTTAAGATCTTCATATGACCAAACAAAAACATGCTTGTATTTCTTTAATAAGCTGATCAAATTTGCTCTAACATGACAGGCTAAGTTCTTTGCAATATATACCATGTTATTAATAACTGAGAGGGAGCGGGGGTGAATCAGTGGCCTCAAAAATTAATCCTTAAATCAACCCTTAAAACTTATTACCACTTTTAAGCCTCTAGTTATACTCAGTGCTACAAGATGAATGCCTTGAAATACTTATATCAAATTACTACTTGTCAGAATGCTTTGTAAAACCTTCTTCTATATGTTTACCGATAATAATTCTTTCTATTTACCAAAACACAGTAAATAACTAGTGTATATCGATCAATCCAGAATAAATTATGTGAAATGCAAAATAGTAAAGTAATGAAACATAAACACACAACACAGATTTTTAACGTGGAAACCCTGTCAAGGGAAAAACCACTGGGACTGGTACCCCAAATTTTCACTCTTTTGAAGTGAGCTCGGTTAAGATCCAACCCTGTTAGAGGTTACAAACACACTGTTAGGTGTGACCTTGTTAGAGGACTTAAAATATAGTTTGTCACTTAGTATCTGGCATCTAATGCTACCATCCTTGATCAAACACTCACTTGGCATGTCAATAGGTATCGGGCATATCCAATGCTACTTTCTATGATCAAACCTTTTGATACTCCTTGGGATGTATCTCAATTACAAAATACTTTTAAGTCTTTCTCGGTTAAGAGACTTGATGCTTCAATGGTTAAATTGAAACAATAAATTGATCTATTCACACAGACAACTTGAATTGCAGATTTTCAGATCTATTGTAAGTGCATTACCTCTCTTATCAATATAATCAATTCAATACCTTTGCTCCACATTGTTATGCTTTATGATGTTGTTTCACTGTTCGTTGGTGTCTGCAGAATCTAGCTCTTTCCTTACTTGTTGATTAGGTCTGAATGAATACTTTGTTCTTCTTCTGAATCTCTTTAGCATCTATTCTCTTTTCATTCCCCTTCACCACCTTCGTAATGAATTAGGTTGCCTCTTTATAGATATAATTTCACTGTTTCTTGGCTTTCTTGATCTTGGCGTGATCCACAATTCTTGCCAATTAGATTTAAAGTAAAACTCCAATTTTATCTCATAGAGATCTTCTTGCCAACTGGAAAAAGTAGCTTTAAATCCTTTACTTATCTCCAACTTTATCTTGTCGATTAAAATAATGATAAGTATTAGTTAAGTCTATTATTAGCTCTTGACAGCTAAGAATTTTGTCATTTCTAAACTCTCTGTTCTTTCGGTCAATGCTTCAGTTAGTCATCGGTGATAACTGACTATTCCGTCGGTGTGACTTTAGTTGTCTTTGGGATCTTCGTTTGTTGGGCAACACTGTAATTTTGTCTGTCAGGTTACTCTATGCTTTGCTCGTTGCGAAACACTGTGATTTTGATCATCGATAATGATGTGCATTTTCTCTTTGGGTAACACTGTGAATTTATTCTTTTACTCTGTTCGTTGGTGCGCACTCTGTCGGTATATACAGTCACTTTGTGAATACTTGACCTATATGCATTACTGATAGCATAGCCTTTGATTCATCATTTCTTTTAATTCTTTGGAAGTATGTCCATGACCATACAAATTATATCAATTTGACATCAATGAAAATACAATACATTAACTGATTTAATGCCTTGCATGATCATCAACTTAACATCTTCAAACATTCAATCAATTATAGTTCATCAATCTCTCCCTTTGGCATTGATGGCAACACACTACATTATCACACTATATTATCACTAATACAATATGAAATATAACAGTTGAATTTCATCAAACTACCAATCTTATGTACTATAACCGATACAAATATCTCATCCTTGGTAAGCTCTTATAGCTTATATTTGATTCTTTCAGCTTTATTTCTGTCTTCAATCCCTTTACTACATAGATTTAGAATCTTTATTTCTCTGATGTGATGTGTTCTTCTTCTGTGTCAAACTCTCTCCCTGATATAATATCTCCTTATATAATCTCTCCATGGGGTGATAATGGATATAATCTTTCCCTTTGATAGCAGTGCCAAATAGATATTTTTGACAATAATGCCAAACAAATCCTTTCTATCCATAATATACTCCTTGAATTTCCTAATCCATAAAAAATACAATAAATCTAGGCTCGGAGTAGATAAATACCTTGTTGTGTATATATTTATCTTTGAAGTTCATCTCTGTGCTTGCATCAACATGAATGATATTCTATTAATATAGGCTGATGCAACCTTCTAGTCATTTTACTGACCAGTAGAAAAGGGTGTGATCCCTAGTCTCTTTCTCAAGTACTCAAATGCATTCTTGGGTAGTGGCTTGGTGAAGATATCGGCTAATTATTCCTTAGATTGCACATACTCAAGTATCACCTCCTTTGCTTGAACTTGTTCTCTTAAATAATGATACTTGATGGCAATATGGTTTGTTTTAGCATGCATGACTGGATTCTTGTAAATTTTTATTGCACTGGTATTATCACAATAGATAATTACTAGTTCAAGAATTTTTGTATGCATACCTTCCAGTAACTATTTGATCCATGCGATATTTGAGAATTTTGCAGAAACAACAACATACTCTTCTTCTACAGTAGATTGAGAGATGCATCCTTGCTTCTTGCTGGTCCATGTGACAAGTCTATCACCCATAAAGAATTATCCTCTAGTTGTTATCTTCCGGTCATCAATATTTCCAGCCCAATCAGTGTCAGTAAAGACCTTAAGTTCAAATTTTTCTTCTCTTCTATACCATAAGCCATATTACTCGGTATTCTTTAGATATCTTAGGATTATTTTCATAGCAATCATATGTGATTCCCTTGGATTAGCAAAAAATCTTGCAACTATTCCTACTGCATGTGCAATATATGGTCTAGTATGTACAACATACATGAGTTTCCCAATCATTGATCTATACAAAGTCTGATTTACCTCTGATGACTTGTCATCCTTTTTCAGCTTACATCCAGTTGCCATCAATGTTCCAACTGGCTTAGAATCTTCCATCTTTAATATTTTCAGCACTTCCTTGATGTATTTGGATTGTGTAATGAAAATACCTTCATCTTGTTGCATGATTTATAGACCAAGAAAGAACTTGATCTCTCCAAACATAGACAGCTCAAACTCTTTTCTCATTTTATTTGCAAACGATTTGCATAGCATATCATTGCCTCCAACTATGATGTCATCAACAAATATCTTAGCAATCAAAATGTTAGCATCAATATCCTCTTTCAAATAAAGATTACTATTTTCACTAGATATTACAAATCCAATACTTATGAGATAGGAGTGAATTCTTTCATACCAGGCTCGGGGTGCTTGTTTCAATCCATAAAAGGCTTTGTGAAGTCTACATACCATGTTCATCTTGTCTGGATAAACAAACCCTTCTGGTTGCTCAATGTATACCTCTTCCTCAAGTATTCCATTTAGGAATGCTGACTTGACATCCATTTGGTATACCTTGAATCCTTTACATGCAACATAAGAAAGTAATATTCTCACTCCTTCTAGCCTAGCAATGGGTGCAAAGGTCTATCCATAGTCAATCCCTTCTTCTTGTGCATGGCCCTTGCATACTAGTCTTGTTTTGTTTCTAGTGACTTCTCCATTCTTATTTAGTTTATTCCTGAATATCGATTTTGTACCAATGACATTCTTGTCATCTGGTCTCGGTACAAGTGTCCATTTAATTTTTTTCTCAATCTGCTTAATTTCCTCATTCATAGCACTAATCCATTCATCATTATCAAGTGCAACATTAACAGATTTTGGCTCAAAATTACAAATTAAACATCTTGTGTTTAGAGACTTATTTTTGGTTCTCATGCCAGCCTTCTTATCTCCAATGATCTGGTTTTGTGGATGGTTCCTTCTAACATATTTGGCAACTACAGGTTCAAATATTTGTCTATCATCTTGATCATCATTGTGTCCTTCATTTTGATCTCCATCGCTTGGTACATCATCTTGAGCAATATCCTGATTGTCAGTATTTACAGCCTCATGCTCGAGTGCAATAATCTGTTACTCAGGAGCTCTACATCTTTGGTTGGGTAGAGTGTCAAGTTCTTCATTATAAAAAAACCTATTGTAGTCCTCTGGTTCTTTTATGCTTTCCTTTTCATTCTTCTCTGCAAATTCATCTATCTTTACATTTGCACATTCAACAATTTTTTTAGAGGGTTTATTGAGACATTTATAAGCCTTGCTCTTGGTGGAATACCCTAGAAATATTCCTTCATCACTCTTGGAGTCAAGCTTTCCATTTCTATCATCTTTTAAGATATAACATTGACAACCAAAATTTTGGAAGTAACTTACATGTGGTGTGTATCCATACCATAGCTCATAAGGTGTCTTCTTGGTGTCTTTCTTCAATTGTACTCTATTCAATGTGTAAATAGCAGTACTGACAGCTTCCCTCTAGAAGATTTGGGTGATGCCTTTCTCTATCATCATTGTCCTTACACAATCAACAATGGATATGTTCCTTCTTTCAACAATTTCATTTTGTTGTGGTGTTCTCGGTGCAGAGACCTATCTTTTGATTCCATGCTCATTAAAAAAGTTAGTGAATTCATCTGAAATAAATTCCCCTCCTCTATCTGATCTTAAGCATTTTAATTTCTTACCACTTTGCTTCTCTAACATTGCTTTGTACCATTTAAACATCTTGACTGCTTCAGATTTATCTTTTAGAAACATTACTATCATCATTCTAGAGTAATCATCAACAAAGAGAATAAAATATCTATCACCATAATAACTCTTTGTCCTCATAGGTCCACATAGGTCAGTATGGACTAATTCTATAATGGCATCAGATGTATGGGTTTTTCTTTTGAAACTAGACTTTTTCATCTTACCTTTTTTATAGTTTTTGCAATGATATTGTTGGGCTTAATCATCGTCAGTAAGCCTCTTACATTTCTCTTTCTGCTTATTTTTATCATGTTGTCAAAGTTCACATGACACAATCTTTTGTGCCACAACCATATGTCTTTGTTTCTAGCCATTAAGAAAGTGGTGTCAGTATCATTCAGATAGAATAAGTTACCTTTTATCTTCTCACCAGTACCAATCAGAATTCCTGATTTATTGAAGATCTTTGCCTTCTTATTTTCAAATTCTACTCTGTGAGTATAAATTATTCAACTGAGAAACACACTATATATTATAATTCAATCCTTTCACCCAATAAGCATTTTCAAATTTTATCAGGTTATTCAACATTATAGTTCCTTTACCTTCAAGTAGACAAGGTGTGTCATTACCCATTCTTACTGAACCACCATTATAGTATTCAAAGGTCTCAAAATTATGTTTGTCACTGGTCATATGGTGAGTGCAGCCACTATCTATGATCCAAACATCATTTTTAACTTTAGATATGAGTGCAGTTTCTACAAACCTTTCTTCATCATCTTTTACTACCACAAACACCGTCTCAATGTCTTCATTAGATTCAATGTCAGTATCTTCATCTTTTCATTTAGCTTGGTAACTAGCCTTCTTTCCTTTGTCCTTGTAGTCTCGGGTATCTCTTCTTTCTGATTGTCGGTTGCTTCTGTAATCACCTCTGTCAAACTTCTTTTCAAATGACCTGTCATTACTTCTGTCATATTTTCTTTTGTTAGGACATCTTGCAGCAAAGTGTCCAATCTCTTTACAATTGAAACACACAAGTGGTAATTTACCTTTGCCTCTTTGCATTCGTCTAGCCATAAGTGCTTCAATTTCATCAAGATCTTCTTCTTCACTTTCACTATCACTATATTTTCTCATAGTGTGTTTATGACTTGATTTACTTATTCTCAAAGAAGATTTGAATGCAGACTCTATGTTTGGTAAGACACTATTATAAAATTTGTTCCTCTCAAATGAAATCAGTCTTCCAATCAAACTATTTAGAGTAACATTTCTATTTTCTACTACTCTCATTTCTTGTATGGAAGATACTCTAATAGCATAAGTACATAGTAAGGTTCTTAGAATTTTACTTACCATTGTATCTTCATCTAGTATACCTCCAACTCCTTGGATAGCATTGACTACCTCTTTGATTCTTGTGTTGTACTGTGTGATGTTTTCACCTTCTTTCATTTTTTATATCATTCAAATTTCCTCTAAGGCTTTCTGCCTTGGCTCTCAAAACATTTATATCACCACCATGTACAAGCTTCAATTTGTCCCACATTTGCTTTGCATTTGTGCATGCTTTGACATATTCAAATTTAGCATCAGAGAGTGAGGAAGCAAGCTCTATCATCGTGCAATTGTGCTCATGCTTCTCTCTCATTTTTTCAACTGTGGGTGCTCCTGTGGGCAACACATATTCAGTATCTAAGTATTGAGTAACATAATTTCTAATACCTAATAGGTGGAGTCTTATTCTACTTTTCCATGAAGCAAAGTTGTCTTTGTTCAACTTGGGCACATCTCATATGTTCATCTTGTGATATTTATCTTAGGTTTTGAAACCTTCCTTCTAAGCACACAAGCTCTAATACCAATTGTTAGTAATAACTGAGAGGGGGGTGAATCAGTGGCCTCAAAAATTAATCCTTAAATCAAACCTTAAAACTTATTATCACTTTTAAGCCTCTACTTATACTTAGTCCTACAAGATGAATGCCTTGAAATACTTATATCAAATTACTACTTGTTGGAATGCTTTGTAAAACCTTCTTTTGTATGTTTACCGATAAGCAGTCTTTCTATTTATCAAAATATAGTAAATAACTAGTGTATACCGATCAATCCAGAATAACTTATGTGAAATGAAAAACAGTAAAGTAATGAAACATAAACACATAACACATGGATTTTTAATGTGGAAACCCTATTAAGGGAAAACCCGCTGGGACCGGTACCCCAAATTTTCACTCTTCTGAAGTGAGCTTGGTTAAGAGACAACCCTGTTAAAGGTTACAAATACACTGTTAGGTGTGACCTTGTTAGAGGATTTAAAAGATAGCTTGTCACTTAGTATCTGCATCTAATGCTACCATCCTTGATCAAACACTCACTTGGCCTGTCAATAGGTATCGCACATATCCAATGCTACTTTCTATTATCAAGCCTTTTGGTACTCCTTGGGATGTATCTCAATTAAAAAATACTTTTAAATCCTACTCGGTTAAGAGACTTGATGCTTCAATGGTTAAACTGAAATAGTAAATTGATCTATTCACACATACAACTTGAATTATAGATTTTCATATCTATTGTAAGCGCATTACCTCTCTTATTAATATAATCAATTCAATACATTTTCTCCACATTGTTCTTCTCTGTGATGTTGTTTCACTGTTCGTCGATGTTTGTAGAATCTCTCTTTCCTCAACTTGTTGATCAGGTTTGAATGAAGAATTTCTTCTTCTTCAGAATCTCTTCAGCATCTATTCTCTTTTCACTCCCCTTCACCACCTTTGTAATGAATTAGTTTGTCTCTTTATAGACATTATTTCACCATTTCTTTACTTTCTTAATCTTGGCATGATCCACAATTCTTGCCAATTAGATTTAAAGCAAAACTCCAATTTTATCTAATAGAAATCTTCTTGCCAACTGGACAAAGCAGCTTTGAATCATTTACTTATCTCCAGCTTTATCTTGTCGATTAAAACAATGATAAGTATCAATTACGTCTATTTTTAGCTCTTGACAGCTAAGCATTTTGTCATTTCTGAACCCTCTATTCTGTCGATCAATACTTCAGTTAGTCATTGGTGATAACTGACTATTCCATAGGTGTGACTTCAATTGTCTTCAGGATCTCCATCATTTGGGTAACACTATAATTTTGTCTGTCGGGTTACTCTGTGCTTTTCTCATCATGCAAAACTGTAACTTTGATCGTCAGTAATGATGTGCATTTTCTCGTCGGGTAACACTGACTTTTCTCTTTTACTCTCTCTGTCGGTGTGCACTCCATCGGTGTATATAGTCACTTTGTGAATACTTGACTTATATGCATTATTGATAGTATATCCTTTGATTCATCGGTTCTTTGAAGTCTTTGGCAATATGTACATGACCATACACATTATATCAAGTTGACATCAATGAAAATACAATACATTAACTGATTTAATGCCTTGCATGATCATCAACTTAACAACTTCAAATATTCAATCAGTTATAGCTCATCAAGCTGATAAATTTTCTCTAACATGAGGGGCTAAGTTCTTTCCAATATATACCATTTTAGGGACTGCCTCTGGCCCTAACGCTAAATTTATTCCTTCAACACTGTCTATTTTTACATCAAATCTTTTAAGCAAGTGACTATCATTATTGTTGAAGATGCCCTCAAGTTGAACCAAACCCTTAGGTATCACATTTGTTGGCAACTGAACAACCTTAGTCCCAAAAATAGTTTTATTATTATCTATGGTTTGAACTAAAGTATTACAATCAATTTTATGGCCCTCATAATCATCCATACATTGAATAAACCTGAGAATATAACTTTCATCCTCAAAAATTTCCCAATTATATACATTATTAGGAATTCTAGGCCTGATCTTAGTTTCAATAGTAGAAATCCCAACCAAAATCAAATCATTGTTCTTTATGGATACACTTGCTAGGAAATCAGCCATAATGTTCTTGGATCTCTCTACCCATTATATTGAGAAAATATAAAAAAACTCTATTTTATCCCAGACTACATGCTTGTATAATTTCAATCTATCATTTTTAGCAGCATACATGGATCTAATTTGGCAGACTGCTAACTCCGAGTCCCCAAATACTCTTAACAACTTTATGCCATGTTTTATTGCAACCTCTAAGCCTGATAACAATGTTTCATATTTTGTAGTGTTATTTGTGCATTGGAAAGCTAAAGGGAAAGAATATTTAAAATTTGTACCCGATAGGGAAATAAAAATAACACCAGCTCCAGATCTTTCCTTGGAGAATGCACCATCAAAGTATATTTTCCATATCTCATCTTGAGGTAATTGTGACTCCTTCACAATTGGGTCCTTATTCTCAATTCTAGACCCAGCTTGCCCAATCCTAAAATTTTCCATGTAAACATCCATGAAATAATTCAGCACCTTGGGATCCCTCCTCTCAATTATCATTGGAGTACGTGGCTCCCTATATAATTTTTCACTCCCATTGATAGGGATTGTAGCATATGATAGATCCAATTTCAAATGTCCTCCAACAGTTGCTGCCCACTGTCTAGACAACAACATACCATAATGTGGTGGTGTATCAACCACAACAACATCCATCTTGAAGGTAGCCTCAGGAAAACCAATAATCTTGACTTCAATACCTTTTAAGGTTCCTACCATAGGTACATATCTTTTATCCATAACAAAACATCTTCCAAAAGATGTGTCAACTTTTAAGCCCACCTCTTTCATAGCACCATAAGGCATTACATTTGTTGTAGCACATGAATCTATCATACAATTTCTTATTAATTGGTCATTCACATGAAAGTTCGCATAAAAAAACTTCTATATGAGAGGGATCTTGAGTAATAATGTTCCCCACATAAATTCTAGGAGCCTCCTACTCCTCCTCATCTCCTTTTTTCTTGATAGTCTTTGTAACAGGAACATTATCATCAGATATTCCTTTGAGTAAAGATAAAGCAGCCTCTCTATGTTCCTTTATTTTCAATATCTCAATCAATGACACTGACACCTTCATTTGAGACTGTTGGTGCCCAAAAATGCTGAATTGAATTTCCTTTGGACTTGCCAATCCAATGATGGGAAATCCAATTATTTTTGGCCAACTAACGGGAATGATCGATTATGATCCTCTTCCCCTATGCTTCTGGC
>MU224334.1:4889024-4899056 GCA_018584345.1 Thuja plicata
GGATATCATCTTCATCTAAGATGTTCCTTGTTGCATCTTCTTCAATACACTCACAGTGGACATTTGTATTGGGGATGGTAGGTGTATACAATTTCCTAACCCCTGCCATGAAGCCCTCTAGATCAATATACCTATAAGGGGCTGCCCCCATTCTGTATTTTTCCAACCATTGACCCACTGCATCAATGGCACCCTTGCCAATTTTAAAGTTGAAAATCTTGAATTGCCTAGGGGTTATAGTCCCCTTCTTGTGCGGTGCAAAGTGCTCATTATCTGTTAACAATAACTTCCATATGAATTCCATTACAGCCACTCTTGCAGGCACATGATATGGTAATAAATGAGGTGGGTGAATACACCCATATACTCTGATAATAGTATAATTCTCCTCCAAGAAGAAATGACCCCAATTATGTTTTCCAGGCCAACTATCTATATAATCACAGGTCCTGAGCAATTGTATAACCTTCAATGGGACTCTTGTCCAGCTTGTTCCCAAACTTTGTACTATTGGATACACAATCCAATTCTGAAATGCACAGTAGTCACATTCCCTAGAAGTATAATTCCAAACCCTCACCCAAAATTGGATAGGATTTGGTGCTGACTAGTAGAATCTCTGAGGAGTTAAGTTATGAACATCCATGATCACAAAATTTAAGTACAAGAGGAGATGCATAAGAACTGAGTAGTGCAAAAATTTGGGTTCCTTCTCCTTTGGGTTCTTGATTCTCTTCTGGGTTGCAATGAAACCCTCATGCATTTCATCTATGATGTGCTAAATATAGTCATAGCTAGTGTTAGAGTGGACCTCTTGTAGGTCCAGCACCATCGTGAGAATCCCTGCATCAATCTTTTCTACATCACCATCTATTCCTAACACTCTACACAGGGAATATGCAGCATACTTGATGTAAAAGTGAAGATCCTTGTAATAATATAGGCAATCCCCGGACATAGGATCTAAATATTTCTTTACTTCTTTCAACATATGTTTCAACAGCTGACCCCTAGCAATCTCAGGCTTTTCAGTATACCTCTATTTTTGCTTTTCATGTCAATTCTGGTAGACATGGTGCTGAATAAGCTGAAGGCTTGCATGAATGAATTTCTATTTAAAATTAATAGGGCAGTGCCATCATCCCTCCTGATGGTCTTAGTCAAAACATCATAGTGATTGGCTAGGTCTAAGAATAAGTCTACATCTAGGAAGACATCAGGAACAAGTAACCTGGCTAAACCACAGGTCCAAGGGTTTGATACTGGGATGGGCTTATCAGAATTTTTATAAAAATAATTAAAAAGGGAGAAACCTATTGTCCCTGGAGTCATAGCATCTTGAATGTCTTTATACTCATCAATGAGGACATTAGCATTAGCCTTCTTATTCTGTGTTGAACCAAGCAAGAGACGGAGGAATTCATCAGAAAAACTTGCCTTTCCCTTCTGCTCTTCTTCACTTCCTCCACTTGTCAAAGAAACACTCATAGCCCCGCTCATATTTGCAACAACTTGAATCTCCTAATCCTTATTGATATTGAAACAAATCTATCTCAGAGATTAGCTGACCGTCTTGTGCACAATTTTCTGAAATTTGGAACCCTTTGATCAACTCTGGAAATACTACAAACTGGGCAAAATATCTCTTTTTTCTGAAAACTTAGCAACTTGGGCTCTAAAAAATAAAAGCACGGTGAATGAAAATGAATGCACCATCAACTCCTTATAGCCATCATTCAGAGTACGTAGCTCATAATTCAGAAACATCTGTTCTGTCATTAATTCGACATGCTGTGAACTTGAATGAAAACCTAGCCGTAGTTCCTGAGCTTGACAAGAAATCAAATTTTGAAAAGTGAATCCTCGGAACAATCCAACTGCATTCAAAAGAGCTAACATGTCACACTGTGATTTGTTAACTATCTTACATCTCAGCTACTCCTTTTGCACAGTAATCAAAACAAAAGCATGTGATTGGTTACCGAGTGAGTCATACTATCACATCAAAAATTGCCGCCATTTTTTAGATTTTGGAATCAGGCGACTGCGTGACTGCATACAGTCTCTTTGTCATGGGCCTCTATCACTAACCCATGATTTATCTCTAGACATAGCGACAACACATTTTCTTACCTTTGGCTGACCCAAGTTACCATCCTGCGATCACGTGACCCAACTAAAATCATAGTCGCTCATAGTTAACATTAACTCAGTATCTTTTCTGAGACCTTGCGACTAACCATTGCCTTTAACCTTTTACGGTTATCTCCTAGTCGCTGAGTGTTTTTATTTCATGTCAAGACTATGCGACCATACCCAGTCGCCCAATTGCGGAATACAAGTCCTGAGTGTTTAATTTTGTCATAACAGTTATATGTGCCCTTTTTCCATTTCTGACGACTGCGTGACATACCTTAATCGCCAAGTCGGGAGGACTTTTCCCTTTGGGCACCTTTCTTCTTAGACTTTGTGACCACTGTTAGATCCCTTAACCTCTTTATCCTATGGTCGTCGCTCAATTGCTAAATGTTCTTGCATACCCTTAAATCTTTCTCAGACATCGCGACTGAAGGGAAAGCACTTAGTTTCGTTGTCGCTGAGTCTATTTTCTACTTCTGACGACCCTGCGATAATACTTTAACATCCACTCGCCTTATGACATATTTCACATAGTCATTTGTTTACTTACTGCATAATGGAGAACTGAGTCATCATCTTGTTCTGGCGACAACCCGACTATGCTTTACACTAAACCTTAGACAGTCAGTTGCGAAGTCTCGATCAAAATATCTTAACCGCCATTCCTTTTCAAGACCACGTGACTGAAGGCCTTGGCTAACTTTTAACTTTGGATCTATTTGGCGATAATGTGACATAAGGTAATCGCGAAGTCTGAGAACATTTTGATAACCGTTGAGCATTTCCTGCGATTACACGACTAAGCAGTGGGTCCCTTTTGCATAATGCCTTATGACATAGTTATATTGTGACTACCCGACATGAAGAAATTGCAGAGTCTCGTAATACCAAAGGAATATACTAAACTTGAACGAGACCATGTGACAAAAGGAAATTGCCAAGTCGGGAAGATTTAAGGAATATTCGGTTGGAGTAACGCAACAAGGTGATTTAATTAAAACACATGCCTTAAGTGGATAAAAAAAAAGTAACATCAAAATAGAAGAACATGACTTAGGGTTTATTTCTCAATGTTTAACACTTGGAAGGCTTAGGGTTTTCAGGGTTTTGCAAATTAAGGTAAGTTCAGACTTGAAAACCTGAAAACTTGACACAGGTAAGGCCAAAAGGAACGAGAAATAGCTGACTTGAATACACCAGATCACAGAGAGAAGAATAGGGAGCCAGAAAAACTTCCAAAACAAGAAATACAACCAACAACACCAAGGGCGACTAATGTTAGCAGTACTAAAGAAGCTGCCAACTTTCTTAGCAAGTCTGCCAACCTCCTCGTTCTCTAGGAATCACTCATAAGCTTTGTCAGAATAACTCCTATTGTGATAAAATTTCATACCTTGCATTGAGAGACCTGTAGCCTCCACAATAAGTTCCTCTATTATTTCAATCCATTGGTTATTGAAATTAATCTTACCTTTTTTCCAGTTACGCATAAAGAAGCTGGTGATAGCAGGGTTTCCTCCACGGAGCTTCTCCATATAAGCAGCAAAATTACCCTTCTGCAAAATATCCCAAACTTTGTCGTTCTACTTCCATTCACTACAGTCTGCAGGTTCATGTCTTTTCTTACCTCCTCCCATTCTATTTTTTTCTTTCTATGTTGTTCTGGATCTCTCTTATTTTGTTTATACCGTTCTCTCCTTTTCTTTAATGATTTCCTCAATTTTTGTGAACCCCCAAAATCTGTGCATAAGACTCATACAACACCAAGTGACTTTGTGAAGGGTTAAATCCTCATTATTAGGACTTACTAAACTCATGTAATCTGTATTCATTAGAATAAATGAGTTTCTTTTCTCTGCCTGCCGTAAATCATATCCTTATGTGTGAGAGATATAAGATCATACGACATACTGCTTTCATTATTCCAAGTATGAGCTTGGTCACTTCTACATGCATAGTTGGCTGCCCAATCTGCACAAATATTGCCTTCATGGTACACATGTGTAACAATGCAATTATTCATATCCTTGATAATAGATTTTGCATATTCAATGATATTGCTAATCATCCATAAGGGTTGGGATATATTATTGAGAGTATTAACAATATTCAAGGAGTCCCCTTCAACCCAAACATTTCTATAGTTATTTTCTCTAGCAAGGATTAAACCATTAATGGCAGCTAAAGCCTCAGCCATGTGGTTATTTTGAACCCCTATAGGGATTGCCCTAACTGCAATGCAATACCCTTTTTCATGTCGCATTACCATACCACATCCTGCAATTCCAGGGTTACCTTTCGAGGCCCCATCAAAGTTAATTTTGATCTAGCCGTTCGGAGGACTTTCCCAAACAATTCCCTCTCTAATATTGTTGTATATTTTCTCATCAGTTTTAATACCCCATTTTTCAAGGATAGCCCTATCCTCTTTTCCTTCAGGATTCTCTTTAACTTTCATAATTTTAAAGTTCTCAATAATCAAGTTCTGATCTTTTCTGAATAGGATTTTAGGGAGGGATTCATTCTCTCTAAAAATTCTTTCATTTCTCTCCTTCCAAATAGCCCAAGAAATGTGAGGAAGGGCAATTTTCCAAATCTTTCTGATACTTTCACTCTTAGAATTAATATTCCAAGAAGTGAACATATTTTGAATATCATTAGGTAAAACCCAATCAACATTTAGAGCCTTCATCCAACTGGACCAAACCTCATTAGCATAGATGCAATGGATGAACAAATGGCTGACCATTTCTTCCTCTTTCTTGCACATAACACACATATTAGTAATATACATTCCTCTATTCTTGAGGTTGTCAAGAGTGAGGATTTTATTTTGGATCATGGTCCAGAAAAAAATATTGATTTTAGGAGTAAGTCCTTTGATCCAAGCCTTGGCCCAAAAGGGGGAATCCTTGTTCTCCTCATTAAGGTTATAAGTTGAGCCCATGGTAATGTTACCATTAGTGGTTTCTTTCCAAATCATAGAGTCTTCTTTATAATTTAGGATCATGGAATTGAGAGTGATATTAAGAGAAAGAAGGGCCTTATCCACAATAGTAAGATCCTTCCAGGTCCCATTACAATTATAATCCATAACTTTAGTGCCAATTTTTTCTTTACATATTCCAGCAAAGGGACCCCAAACAGTATTCATAACAAGAGTATTCATAACAAGAGGTTGGTTGCCTACCCAAATATCTTCCCAAAAGTCCACTCTATTTCCTTTGCCAATTTTCCACTTCACACCTTTTCTTATAATGTTCTTGAATTTTATGACATTCTTCCATATACACGATCCCATCAAAGTATCTTTAGTATTAAGAAAGTCAATAATGGAATCAGATTTCCTATTATATTTGCTGTGCCAAATAGTGTTCCACTCGCTCTTCCTAGAGAAACCTCTCCAACCAAGTTTAGCTAGAAGAGCTTCATTCATTCTTTTAATTTTTCTTATACCCAAACCACCTTTGGATTTGGGCATGCAGACTTTATCCCATGCTATAAGAGAAAATCTGTAAGATTTTTTAACACCGTTCCAAAGGAAATGCCTTTGAATTTTTTCAATAGCCTCAGCAAATTTATTGGGAATCTTAAAGAGACTTAAAGCATAAGTAGGAATACTCTGAAGTGAAAATTTGAGAATTTGTATCTTACCAGCTTGACTAAGCAAAGCGCCTTTCCATCCAACAAGTTTCTTGTGAAACTTATCCACTAGAGCACTCCAAAAGGAATCTGGAGGATTAATCCCAAGGGGAAGACCTAAGTAGGTAGCAGGGAGCTCCCCAATTTTTCAATTCATAATTCTATTGATCTTATGTTGTCTGTACTCAGGGGTATTAATGAAGTAAATAAATCTTTTATTCCAGTTGATTAGCTGACTAGTATCCTTTCCATAATTGTTGAGAAGATTTTTCAGAGTCCGGGCTTCATTAACGGTAGCTTCCCCCATGAAAATTGAGTCATCCACAAATTGCTGATGAGAACACACAAGGTTAGAGGAGGAAGGTTTTAACCCTTTGAGATCCCCATTTCTAACAGTGATTTCAATGTATCTGCCCAAAAACTTAGCGATAATGACAAACAGAACAGGGGATAAAGGGTCTCCCTGCCTCAGTCCTCTGGAAGATTTAAAGAAGGCCGAAGGAGAACCATTGACAAGAACCAAAAAAGTAGGAGTAGAAACCAATTGCATTATCAATTTTATACATTTGAGGTTGAAACCAAAGGTTCTTAGGACATTCTGCATAAAGTTCCAGTCCACTCTGTCGTAGGCTTTAGAAAGATCAATCTTAAGAATAAATCCATCTTTTCTAGCCATAGTCAGAGAGTGTATATTTTCATGGACAGTTATGATAGAATCTAAGATCTGCCTCCCCAGGATAAATCTTGTTTGTTGATGAGCAATTATTTTAAAGAGCAGTTTCAGAATCCTTGAAGTGATAACTTTTGATATAATTTTGTAGGTAGAGTTACATAGGCTAATAGGACAGAAGAGGTACATAGAATCAGCCCCTGCTTTTTTCAGAATGAGAGCAATACACGTTCCATTCATTTCTCTAAGAATTTTAGTAGATCCAAAAAATTCTTTAACTGCATCAGTAATATCCTTATGAACTATCTCCCAGTAAGATGGAAGAAGAATATAGGAAATTCGTCAGGACCTGGAGATTTATTACCATCAAAAGAAAAGACAGCCTCTTTGATCTCATCATTAGAAGGGATAGCTGAAAGATAGTAGTTATCATTTTCATTCAGAATCTTAGGTATACTCTCAAGAAGTTTAGTTTGAAGATTCTGGTCAAGCTGGTCATCCTGGGAGAGAAGGGTAGAGAAGAAGTTTCTAGCTTCTTTAGAGATATCCTCCTCCTTATCCATATGTCTGTTATCGACTTTAAGTTTAGAGATCCTGTTAGCAGCCTTATGTTTTGTTGTTGTCAAATGAAAGAACTTAGTATTCCTATCCCCCTCTCTCAACCAAGTATTTCTCGATCTCTATTTCCAAAAGATTTCATCCTTGTGCACAATATCATGATATTTGCTTAAGATTTTAGTTTCTTGTTCTTTGAGGTTATTCACATACCCAACCTTTTGAACAGCCTCCTGCACTTCTTTAAGATCAGAAGTAATTTCTGACTTAGAAGAGAAGATATTGCCAAAGGTTTCTTTATTCCACTTCTTAATTCTATCTTTAACATGTTTCAGTTTGAAGGTCAATCTATACATAGCTGTACCCTCAATTTTAATATTCCACCATTCACTGATTTTGAGATACATATCAGGATGAATAGTCCACATTTTTTCAAATCTAAAGGGATAGTTTTTACTTCTAATAATAGGGTCAGCAATAAACGATAGTGGGTAGTGGTCAAAGCCAACTCTAATAAAAGATGTTAAGGAACAATTATACTGCTGAAACCATTCATTAGAAATTAGAGCTCTATCTAATCTTACCTGGATCAAGTCTTTTCCCGCTCTTCGATTAGACCAAGTGTAACTGATGCCTTGAAGATCAACATCAGTGAGCGCTTGACTAGAAATGAAATTCATTAAGTCAACCCGACTATCTAAGTTAGGTTGAGTTCCTCCCATTTTTTCATCTTCCTTAAGAGGGGTATTGAAATCCCCCATTATGAGCCAGCTTTCAGTTTCAAAGGTCTTCATGACCTATTCCAGCTTTGTTCAGAAAGAACATCTCCCTTTCTTAGTATTGGGAGCATAGATATTAGTAAGAATCCAGAAGGTACCGTCCTTGATGTGATGGAATCTAATGCAAGCCAAATTATTTTCTTGCAGAAGAACATCACCTTCGATGATATCCCCATTCCAAAAAGTAACAATACCCCCTAAAGCTCCTTCCGAGCTGCCTCCACTACAACAATTATTTTTATAGTATTTGAGCTTTTCCACTTTCTCCTTTCCCACTTTAGTTTCTTGGATAAGAATGATGTCCGGTCTATTGTCTCTAATCATGTTTCTAATGAGATCCTGCTTGTGAGGGTTATTTAACCCTCTTATATTCCATGATATGATCTTCATTTCTTTTTGATGATACCCAATTGGGTAATAGTTTTATGTGTTCCATCTACTATATTCCTAGCCGTTTCTTGATTTCTCTTTCTAGAACTTAGTGGTCTTCCTGGTGGTGAAAGTTGGCAATCTCCAACATCTGGTTGGTTATTTTTGGCATTCTTCTATCCTTTTGTCACTGCACCCTTCTTCTGTTTGGATTTTTCCACTATATTGGGTTTATCTTGTTTCTCAAGTAATTTGTCTATTTCCTCTTGGTCTCCCCATTTTGGTTTGTCTACTTCCTCTGAATCTTTCCTATCTTCTTGTGCTAAAACTTGTGTCATTTCTGATAGCCTCAGCCCCAAGATAATATCTTGTTGGGCATCTAAGAATATATTATTATCATAGAGATTTTCCTGATCTCCTTTTTTAATATGTGGTTCATCTTCTTCTTGAGTAGTGGATTGATTATCTTCTTGCTCTGTTGTTTCCTTTTCATCTTGGGTTTCGCAGATGTCATTGCTCTTACCTTAAATAGTTTCTTGTCATTCTTGACTAGATCGTTCTCATTTCCTTGGTCCTCCTGATCTTTCTTGTCTATTCCTACTTTTACTGTGAAATTTTTCTCTTGTTTGTTCCGTGTCTCTCCTTTATCTTTCCCTTCCTTTTTATTTTCTTTAGACAGACTATTTTTCTCTTCTACGTACTTCTCTGTACTCTTAGATTCCTTACTTCCTTCTTCTTCCAAGAGGTCTACAATTTTCCCAGTCGGTTTCCATTCTTTTTTCTGATGGGGTTTTGTGACTTTGTTCATTGGACATTTCTTTTCCCAATGCCCTATTTTTTTGCATCTAAAACAAGCAAAGGGAACAGATTCATATTCAATTTTTTGAATCCATGTTCCTAATCTTGATTCCAACTATATTTCTTCTGGCATGTCCACATCTGGTATGATTCCTATGCATATCCTAGCATGTGTAAGTCTTCTTCTGGAGGCCGTTACTAGGTCGATGAAAAGGAGTTCTCCAAAAGCTCTAGCAATACCATCAAAAATATCCTCATTCCAATACTCCAAAGGAAGTCTTGGGAGCTTCACCCATACAGGGACTTGGACAATAAAATCTTTATGAAGGGCCATGTTAGGGTACCATTTTTGCAGAATCATAGTGTTTTTTCCTATGCACCATGGTCCACAACAGATGGCTTGTGTTCTATCTTCTTCACATGAGAAGAAAAAGGAGACAAGACCCTTGTTCATTGCTATCACTTCAACTTGGCCTTTGAGCTTCCATCTCTTATCAACATACGCTCTGATCACTTCAATATTTGGCCTGATCACTATAAATCTTCCAACTAGGGCATTTTCCATTTTTCTAATATTATGATCTATAACTTGGTTAGGAATAGCAATAGCGTATTTACCCTCTGATATTTAGATATATTCCTTACAGGCAGGTATACAGACTTACCTGAGGGTTTAACCCTGAAAAGGGAAGCCCATTTGATTGTCCCTTTTCCCCGTATGGGACCCCCTCCTGGGTCCCCCTCTCCCGTGAATCCATGCATTTTCCCATCCAGATTCCCACCCGCGTCAGTAGAGCCCTCGGTGGAAGTAGGACCTGCATCGCCTGCAACTTCTGTGGAAACTAATTCCATAGAATGGTTTGAATTTCTAGCACCCATGTTCCTGCTTCCCAGTCGCTCCCCATTTCCCGCTCCCCGCTCTACTCTAGATGTTGTTTCTTATCACAATAATAATTTGGAGATAACTCACATTTAGGAACTTCCTTCTTATCAAGAATTTGATCAGATAGGATACTCGGATAATTTTTAGAACTAATCTTCAACACATTCTCCTCATTATGTTTGTTTGATTCCATCTCA
>MU224334.1:4911294-4923384 GCA_018584345.1 Thuja plicata
TTGGTCGAAATTGATTTGAATTGTATGGCTATAATAGTTAATATAAATCAGTGATAAAAATCACCTAGGACATTAAATTGATTAAAAGAAATATGCCAAGCAGTAACAGGGTCGTTTGGACATAAATAGAGGGTATGATCACACTTAGGGCAAATAGGGTCCATAGTTGCGACAGACCAAATTCAGGTGGTTACAACAATCCATTTGAATTTTTCAGTCTTAGAATGGAAAGTAACTCTTTCTTTCTTACCCAATTGATGTTCTTTGCAAATAGTGTTAGCAGACTTCTTCACCCTAGGAAGATATCTAACAACATAAGTAGAACTTATAGCCACAATATTGTCAAAGTTCACATGACACAACCTTTTATGGCATAACCAACTTTCATCTATTTGACCAATCAAACAACTTTTATGACCACTATTTAAATGAAATATATTACCTTTTGTCTTTGATCCTGATGCGATCTCTATCCCAGAGTCATTGACAATCTTGCACTTACTATTATTGAAATGTGGGCCATAACCTTTTACCATCATCTGTCCAACACTAAGAATATTATGTTTCAAACCTTCCACATACAACATATCATCAGTATTATTCTTTCCATCCAAATAAATAGAACCTCTACCTTTGATCATACCACTTGAATTGTCTCCCCATTTCACAATAACACCAACATACCTTTCAAATCTCACAAATTTTCTCTTATCACCAGTCATATGATGAGATCAACAACTATCAATCACCCATTTGTTCCTCTTTGATAACTTGAGCAGATAGGGATTTCTCTTCAACAACACAACTAGTATAAATAGTAGGCATAGAATATTCAGGCATTGGATCTTCTTCTTCTTTGATAAAAATGAATGTGAATTTATCATCACTCTTATCAACATCATCAGATTCATCATCTTTAACTCCTTCATCAACAACATAGTAGCATTTCTATGCAACAATAGGTTTGTTACTCTTGAAATTAGGAACTCTTTCCAAACATCTAGATGCAAAATTTCCTATCTTATTGATGAAAAAAACTTAAGGGGCATCTTTCCTTTGTACTTACCAGAACCTTTTATAAATCTTCTAGCAATTAGTGCTTCCAACTCTTGAAGTTCTCACTCTTCTTCTTCTTCTATTTCTTCATCTCTTTCTCATATCTTGACATTATACTTGAGGAACCTTCTCTTGGATCAAATCGTTGCTTGTCTCTTCCAGATACAATGGTTTTGAATGCAAATTCCACCTTAATTAATGCACCACAAATTTACTAAACTCAAAAGTAGTAAGTTTACCAATTAGCTTGTCTCTTGTTATAGTTGTCACCAAATTTGTGTTTGTAGGCAGGGGGTACGTATCTCAATATTTTAGCAACAATACCATCCTCTTCCAAGGAACCTCCAACATATTTGATATCACACACCACCTCATTTACCCTAAGCATGAAAGAGACAACATTCTCCTCTTTTCCCATCTTCAAGGCTTCATATTGTCTCTTCAAACTCTGTAACTTGGAAAACTCAACTTCCTTGTCTCCTTCTCCCAAATCTCATTGGCCGTCTCCAATTCCATACAATTTTTCATTTCAACATCAATCAAGGAACTCAATAATGCTTCCTTTTCCCTGATACTTTCTTTATCATCATTGATCTCAGTAGGAGTAGTATGAGTTGCAGGAGGAGCATAACTAGACTTTGTAATCTTCCAACAATCTTCATCTATGCATCTAAGATGAACTATCATGCAACTCTTCCACAATGTGTAGTTGGTGTCATCAAACCTTGGACTATCCTTATTATAAGCTTCCATCTATGGATCACCCTCAAGCTATTAGGATTTCTTCAAGGGACCAGGCTTTGATACCAATTGTAGGAAATATGGCAGCGAACAAATGAGAGGGGGAGGGGGGTGAATTGATTGTTCTAAAGCTTCAAACCTTCAAAAATCTTAAACCTTAAAAACTATTAATTTTGATCTTAATAATTAGGCATGCATGAATAAATACAAAAACACATCCACAATAATTGACACAAATATTTTAATTGTGGAAACTGTGTTAGGGGAAAAACCACGGTCGGGATGAAGACCCACAATATGAATTCTAGCACACATTAAAAGTAGGAATGCACATGCATTCAGAAATACTACCTAGATTTCACTACTCAAATACTAAAGGGCTACAACCCTATGGAAGGCCCACTACCTTACAAGATCACTACAATGATCAATTTGAGATTTTGAGTAGTACAGTGACATTTACCCTATGCCTAAGTAAGTTCTAATGAAGCACAATCAGATCTCTACTCAAATCCTATCTGACACCTTTAGATGAGTGTTTCAATCCTTTACAGATCTGTACAATTTCTCTCACAGAAATCAAACAATCCACGTAACACATTTTTTCCCTATTTATATCTAATTCATCAACCTTGAAAAATAAACAAGGTCGACTTATGCTTCATCTCAAAATCCAAATCCACGGGCCAAAACTAACAATTTATATTCATGGTTGACTAGGAAACCATAGAAAGGATACTTATCAACAACCTCAAGCTCATAACACTTTCCATAAATTACACCTCGATATCCAAAAAATGTTTTACTAATTAAGTATGTTAAGAACATAAGGAATATTAGCACCGACCAAAAAATCCTTCAAATATGATCACTAAAATCAATGCAGACCACCAAATTAGCATGCACATAATCCAAGAACATCCATATCCATCATGAATACAATGAAAACATCCAAACCCATATAACTCATCAGATTTGTCAACATCTCTTGTGTCAAACCTCAAGAACATCATCAACACCCTTTGATACAACTGAAAACTGCATTGCGGACCTCTGGGATACAAACTATCTGAATTGAGAACACATGAGGATGTCCCAAACATAAACCTATAAGCGCAAAGAAAAATATCTACTAGAAAGTGCATGCCGAACCTTTTTATGACACTCTCTTACCTTCCTGAACAATTGGAAATACAAGTCACCATACCTGACCTCATAACTCATCCCAACCTTCAAGCACACCTCTATAAATTGACATATACCAAGTACATACTCTCTATAACATCTTCTAACATTCAGAACCACTTATCTAAAATAACCTTACCTCACTAGACCTTTGAGCATACTACACCACTGACCAAACTATCCAACAGATATGTTGACATCAATTACAACACATCTAACTAATATGTTTTCCAATACATATGTGCATCTACTAAGTAGGATTTTCTCAAAAAGAGTAAAATTTGGTAAGATAGAGATACGATAACATTATGAGCTTAGTATTGGGATGTTCAAAATAGTTAAGGGTTACAATATTTGTATTTGAAACTGAAGATTGAAATATGAGTGAATGGTCAAATTCAGGTTAGCTAGGAAGTTAAGAGATGGAGGGTGGAGATCAATAAGGAATTATTTGATTTGAAAAATTAATTTTTGGACAAGGTATAAAATTATAGTTTTTTTATTCATTATGGGTAGATAATAATGGGTGATTTAAATTATTTATTAAGGGGATCTAAGATAGGAAAAATAGGGTGTGACTTAAAAAAGAAGTGCCTACATTTTTCTTGTCTTTGAGATGATGTTGTGATTATAAGAAGCATTATCATTTCAAAGAAGAATGATAACATCTATAAGGAGATGAGATGGATAAAAAGGGATGGTACTCATGAAAAAGGGCTTATAAAAAGGATGGGCCTTAAGAAAAAAATTATAGGAAGATGTGATGGTGCTCCCTTGAGATACTATGTTGGATCGAAAGGGACCTAAGTAGGCTCTCAAAAAAATGAGGGCAAAAATGTTAAATGAAATAGTGTGAGTAATCTAGTTTTTGATAGAGAATATTATGTTATGCACCAAGGTATTAAGACAAAGGTGATGATTTGTCAAACATGGAAATGAATGACTTGTAATAATAGAAAACAAAAGGAATCCCCAACAAAATACAAGTCATATTTGAAACTTTGATGGAACCAGTGTGGGGAAACCGACATATTTAACACACAAAAGATAAGATAAATGCCCCAATCAACACCAACCAAGATACACCAATATATGAAATATTGTAGTGTCCTTGAGAAGATGTTAAAAGAGGTGCTAAAGGAAACAAGAAAGGATAAAAATGAAATAGTAAATAGATATAAATAATTGAACTTCTCACCTAAACATTGAGAAAAATAAGAGTAATGAAAAATTAAGATAACGATGAAGTTTGATATAGTGAATGATATATCATGTGAAGGAAAAATATGAGATGAGGATGAAACCTGAGTCGGAGAATGATATTATGTTGTGAAGGTGAAAGATGAACACAATAGATAGCCAAATGAAGGTGAAATATGACATTGTAACAAATGATTCAAATTATTGATAACATCAATGTTACTAAAAGATCCAAGTTGAACATGGTTAAGATCATGTGTATATCCAAGTGCTATATGCATGGTATAAGTGTCACTAAACCTAAAAGTACATAAAGGAGTGGATACAACAATAAAAGTTACTTCTCCAAGATAAGAAAGGAGACAAAGGGAAGAATAAAGGTTGATGTTGAAGAAAAAAATAATCAATTGCCTCTAACACCAAACAAGGTTAAATAGAACAGTTGGATGGACAAATGATAGGAAAGGAAAATGACATGTGTAAATATGGTGTGGTATGCTAAGGAAATGTCTTGGAGAATACCTAAAGGATAGTGGAATATATCTCTACACACAACACCTCCAAGAAGGTTTTCCACATGGTACTTGTCCAAGGTTCCACAAGAAGTGGTTTTCATTATAGGATAATTTTTCTCTTTACTATTTTAATTTTTTTCTCAAAATTTTATGTTTTTTATTTATTTTTCTTGATTGGGAATTCTCTACAAACTAAGAATGTAAGAATTTTAGATGAGTAATGTTTAAATTTTCATATAATTTTTGTATATATAGAGTAGCCAATTGGTATGTAAATGATCTATATTTGGCAATAATGATATAAGGACCTTTCTAATTAGGCTCAAATTTTCCTTTTTACCATTCTCTTAAGCAATGTTCTAGTTCTCTTTTAAGACCAAATCACGAATTTCAAATTCTCAACCTTTTATTTTCTTATTATAACTTCTACATAGATGATTCTAGTAAACTTGTAAGTGATTGAGTTAATGAAGGTTTCATTCATCAAGAAGTTCTAACTCTTGTAATTGTGCAATTTTATATCATTCATCATCGACGAGGTTATACAAAGATATGTGCAATGATGGTAATTCAAGGTTTATTGGAAAGATTACTTAAAAACCAAATATTAGGGAGTACAAGGTGATACTATTCAGAGTAAAATAACTAGTGTGATATGCGTATAAAATTGGATGGAGATGGAGACATCATTCACGACTAACTTCATTGAAAATTTTCTTTAGTATTTTGGGAAAGGTCCTACTAGTTTCCTTAGCTTGGTCATTACTTTAAGGGTAATAATAGGGCATGGACCAATGACATTGTATATGAAAATTTTCACAAATACTAAAAACATCTTGGTTTTGGAGAGATTTTCCATTATCTATGATAATGGTTGCAAGAATTCCATAGTGGAAAATGATGTGATGGAGTATAAATTTAGCTATTTTTTTGCCAATGGTATAGGTAAGGCAAGTGTCTTGAATCCATTTAGTAAAATATTCAATATGAGTTCTAATTAAATTATGACCATTAAGAGAGGAAGGATAAATCATGTCAATCATACCAAGGCCCCATTGAGAGAAATGGACAAAGACTATCTATATAAGTTGAAAAGCTTGTAAAGGTTCATGAATCAAGTCTCCATATTTTTTACAAGGTAGACATTGTTTAATATACAGACATGCATCATGTTTCATTTAGGCCATTAATATCCTATCCTAAGAAGCTTCTTAGATAAGATCTTACCACAAGTATAAGAGTTGCATATACCATCAATTTTTTTTAAGTGGAATATTTACCTATGTTGTCTTTAGAAATTGCAATAGGGAACCATTAAAGACTCTTCAATATAATATATCACCAAGGATAGTGAAACCAAAGCTAAAATAAATAAATGGTTTTTGTTGGGAACAAACTAGCTTTGATGGTAAGTTTTGATCATGAAGATAAGTTTAGATATCATTATACCATGGTTGATCGGGACCAACAAGTTCATCTACATTCTCAGAGGAGAAGGATCATCATATGTAGGAGTGAGTAGATGATCAATTATAAACTCACAATGCTAACTATATTGAGGCATTTGTAAGAGATGTCTATTATTAAGATAAGAAACTTATTCAAATTGGATTTTTTTGGTACAATTTGAGACTATCAACCACGTGTTTGTAAGGGAGAAAATTTTCATCCTTTTTTATATTCATATTTGAATTGATTAATTATCAAACATGAGTCCCCCTATATAATAAGATGTTTTATTTGTCTTTGAATACCCATTTTAAGTCTTGCAAGGAGGGCCTCATATTCAGTGATATTATTTGTACATGGGAATCCTAATATGAATTCTTTTGGTATGAATTTTTCTTTTGGTTTAACAATAATATGCCAGCACTTACTCCATGAATAACATACGAACCATCAAAATATAGTTTATATATATATATATATATAATTTAAGTCTTATTAATTGTAAGTATAGCTTCATTCTGAAAATCAATAACTAATGGACGATCATCTATAAGGGGTGGCTCAAGTAATTGATCTACAACTACTTGTGAAACCTTAATTAATTTTTATCTACATATTCAATATCAAATTCACTCAATATCATAACCTAATTAGCCATTTTTTCATATAAAAGTATGTCTACATAACATAGATTTTAGTGGACCAATTTTGGATGTGAGTGATGTTTTATAAGTGAGATGCACGCAATGTCTTAATTTTTGGGAACAAAATACAACTGCTAAACATGCTCATTCTATAATTCTATACTTAATATCATACCCTACTTGTATGTGGTAAATTTGGCCTTGTTAATTCACCATACACTTTTCAACATTGTCCTTCTTCATCAGATACACACAAGACTAAATATGAGATTATTCATCCTGCCTCTCTGCATGATTTGACCTGTTGCCTTCTATTCAGATGGGGTTTTCAAAATAACTCTCAGAACGAGAGTCTCACAACCATAGACCAATCTAAGAATGAAGGATTTTTCTCCATGAATGCAATGCAATACAAGGTTATTCTAAGAATTGAAAGATGCAAGCTTAATCTAAGACATGATTTCAATACAATTATTCTAAAAAAATTGAAATTATTCTATTGCAAATGAAAGCTTTTAACTAGAAATGAGATGATAAAAATGTAGGAACAATTTAGTATTCTAACAATGCATATTTTCTCCAGGGGTTTTGAATGAGGAATGAGGGTTCTTTTATAGACTCAGAGGTGATCAGAATAGAAAGTTTCCTCTTTGAAATAAAACAGATAGAAAAGTCATTTTAAATTAGAAAGCTTTATTTAAAAGAAAACAATAAATTGTTTTCCCTTTGCTTTAACTATTTTTTTTTTTTAACTGTTTTATTTGATTTAACTGTTTTCTTTCTTTGATTTAAAGCACAGTTAATTCAAAACTTCTATTTCTGAACAGAGAGAAGATTTTGTTGATAATATTTAATTAATAGAATAGAATATTACCTCATAATTTCTTTTTCTCAATTATCTGAATAATTAAATTCAGTTACTGAAAATGAGGATATTTATTTAATAATTAAATATCATTTAATTCCCTTTTTATGTGATTTAGCTAAAAGGGGTGAATTTAATTTAATTAAAGTGCTAGGACTTTATAGTTAAATTAATTCAATCATAGGGTTTGTTTAGCTAATTGATATTTAGGAATTTAAATATAATGTATGATTAATGTAGATTTAGGATTTTCTACATTTGACACTTAGGTCGAGTAGAGTCAGTCAAAACTCAGAATTGCCTAGTACAATAGGACTTTGATGATTCAGAAGAATGACAAATGCAAAAAAATTGGTTAGGGTTGCAAGATGCCAATTTGGGGGTGTTACATTTTGCCCCTCTTTGAATTGATGTGCGAGCAGCGCATTGATTCAAAGAATAGTCTGATGCCTGAAGCACAGAAGAATAGATTTGAGCATTGATAATACAAAGTTCAATTGATAAAGATTTCAGAGCCATCTCTAGGACAGTGCTTGACTCTCCAAAGTCTAGGTTAGGTTGCCAAGACGTCGGTCAAGTAGAGTTTTTGAGAATCATCTTCAGAACGAAGCTTGATCCTCAGGGATTCGTGTTAGAATGCCCTGATACCTAATAGGTTAAGATTTCGAGAATCATCTCCAGAATGAAGCTTGATCCTCAGGGATCTGGGTTAGAATGCCCTGATACCTAATAGATTTGATTTCTTTCACAAGACTTTCCCCAGAACAAGGCTTAACCTTCAGGAGTCAGGGTTAGATTTCCCTGATACCTGTCCAACAAGATAATCAATAGAGATTTTAGGACTATCTCCAGAATGAAGCTTAGTCCCCCCAATATCTAGGTTAGATTGCCAAGACACTGGTTAGATTGATATCTTTCACAAGACTGTCCCCAGAACAAGGCTCAACCTTCAAGAGTCAGGGTTAGAATTCCCCGATACCTATCCCAAAAGATAGTAAATAGAGATTCAGAATCATCTCCAGAATGGAGCTTGATTCAGGAGTCAGGGTTAGAATGCCCCAATTCCCAATAGATGAGTTTTTGAGAATCATCTCCAGAATGAAGCTTGATCCTCAGGAATTTGGGTTAGAATGTCCTGATACCTAATAGATTGACAAGATGTAAGGAACAAAGATGCGCCATAAATGAATGTGGTAAATTTGGCCTTGTTAATTCACCATACACTTCAACATAGTCCTTCTTCATCAGATACACACAAGACTGAATATGAGATTATTCATCCTGCATGTCTGCATGATTTGACTTGTTGCCTTCTATCCAGACGAGGTTTTCAAAATAACTCTCAAAACGAGAGTCTCACAACCATAGACCAATCTAAGAATGAAGGATTTTTCTCCATGAATGCAATGCAATGATTAATCTAGAAATGAAACATGCAAGATTAATCTAAATGATTCATTTAAACTAGAAATGAGATTAAAACTATGCCATGATTTCAATGATATTATTCTAGAAATTGAAATTAATCTATTGCAAAATGAGATTATTCTATATGAGATTATGAACTAAGAATGTAGCAACAATTCAGTATTCTAACAATGCATATGACTAGAAATTCAGGAAGGGGATTGAATGAGAAATGGGAGTTCTTTTATAGACTCAGAGGTTGTTCAGAATAGAAACTTTCCTTTTTGAAATAAAACAGATAGAAAAGCCAGTTCAAATTAGAATGATTTCTTTACAAGAAAACAATAAATTGTTATTCCCTTTGCTTTAACTATTTTCTTTCTTTGATTTTAACTGTTTTATTTGTTTTATCTATTTTCTTTCTCTTTAAAGCATAATTAAAGAGAAGTTTCCAATTTTGAACTAAAGAGAAGATTTTGTTGACAATATTTAATTAATTAAATAAACATGACCTCATAATTGCTTTTTCTCAATTATCTGAATAATTAAATTCAATTATTGAAATGAGAATATTTATTTAATAATTAAATATTATTTAATTTGTTTTTATGTGTTTTAGCTAAAAGGGGTGAATTTAATTTAATTAAAGTGCTAGGACTTTATAATTAAATTAATTCAATCATAGGGTTTGTTTATCTAATTGATATTTAGGAATTTAAATATAATGTATGATTAATGTAGATTTAGGATTTTCTACATTTGACACTTAGGTCGAGTAGAATCAGTCAAAACTCAGAATTGCCTAGTACAATAGGACTTTGATGATTCATAAGAATGAAAAATGCAACAAAATTGGTTAGGGTTGCAAGATGCTAATTTTGGGGTGTTACACTACTAATATATTAGACAATTATAATAGATATATCTTTCATGACCATTTGTATCTTGTTGTTCCAAAAGTGTCTTTTAGGCAACATTGCATAGTTTATATATAACGAAAAGATTTACTTCATATTATGGGATCCATAAGAAGTTGTGGGGATGCCAAGTATTCCTTTATTTTATCAAAATATACTTGATAGGAATCATCACATTGACAAGTGGTATTCATTTTTAGAAAATGGGAGAATGGATGATAATTATCAATAAGTTGTGTTACAAACCTCTAAATACCTATACTTTTCCCTAAAAAATATATTTTTAAAAATAAAAAATTGTGTCATCTCCGCAATAGTTTCTACCTTAACAAGATCTATTTTAATTCCTCATGGAGAGAATATGTATGTAAGGAATTTATCAACTATTACATTTCTTGGGATTTAGTCAAACATTGTATCTTCTTAGATGATCAAATATTACTTCAGCATGTGAGGATGTTTTTCTCTTGTTTTTCACTTTCTTATAAGGTTATCAAAATAATCTTCAACAATGTCATGGAGCATATATCATATAAGATAACAATCATGGATCTTTTATAGGTAGCTCCAACATTATTTAATATAAAAGGTATTACTTTGTAACAAAAGGAACCCTAAGGAACTATGAAAGAAATTTTTTGTTGATCTTTAAGAGCTATATGAATCTTATTGTATCTATAAAAACCATACATTATTCACAACATATGATGTCCTACTATAAGATCAATGATGATAACAAAATATTAGGAAACACGAAATTATGTTTGGGACATGACTTCTTTAAGTCTCTAAAATTGATGTAGGAATTAATTCCTTTTGGTTTCTTATTGGCAAGAATTGCATTGAATATCCACTCAAGATAATCAATTGAATGAATGAAAAAAAATGTATACCATCTTTTGTATTTATTTTTTGACTAGAAGGATGCTTATAGGATGCATCTTATGTAACCTTTTCTTTATTGGCTTAGCATTATGATGAAATATAAAGGAGGGGTCAAAACCAGACATATAAATATAATACAAAGAAAATGTATTCAATACATTTTGTAGAATTACTTATAATGTATGTTCTTTTTCAAAAAATGTTAATGAAGCAATTATATATTTGAGGTTTTGATTATCTTATATTCCCAAATTTGTTTCTCTTGTGTTTCAATCAACATTAAAGAACAGTATTGTTGATATGCTAAAGTAAGGTCAAGATCCATGTCTAATGATGCCTTAGAAGGTTTTCATCCCTAGACACATACATTTTATTTTTACTTTCTTTGTGTTTGATAGCAACTCAAAGAGATTTTATCTAGGGGAATTTTTTTTTAATTCTTTTTATTTTTGTCTTTATGTGACTAAGGAACCCATCTTGTTCCCTTAATTAGGAACAAGAATCAAGATCAATAGCAAATCTATTTTTGTGAACTCCCTCAATTATACCATGGCAAGATCCCAATATCTCAATAATTGCTTCATCATTGGGTAAAAGTACAAACCTGTGTCACACTTTTATAAAGGAAAAAGGTTAACAACACCAAAATTGTTTAACTTCAATGACATAAAAGTGTGACATTTATATTTAGAATTTGAAGATGATGTAAACTAATGAAATGTGTAAAACTAGATGAAGTTTATGCCTATTATTTTGAATAATTTTTTTTAACAAGAATTGATATGTTTTTAAAATTTTAAAGTTGATTTTTCAATTGCTGAAAATTAGGGGTTCTAGTTCCCACCATAAAACTATATTTAAATAATATTTTTTTCCTCCAATTTAAAAATATGTTATAGATGACATATATAGGCAGTGCATGAAAAAATAAAAAATGGTTTTCGATGTATATTTTCTCCTTTATTATAATTCAAAGTCCAACTTACCCGGAATAGATAGTTTTCATCTCCCACCATATTTTCCCTATCAAATATATCCCAATCAAAAATCAAATTACATATTCTCAAAGAAGAATCTCTCCTCTAGTGAACCATATGATTTTTTAAATTTTTGTGATATGATTTAATATATATTTTTCTTTTTCCAAATCAACGTCTTCTCAAATGTTAAATACCTACTTGTAGTATTTTGTAATATATATATATATATATATATATATATATATA
>MU224334.1:4923434-4939423 GCA_018584345.1 Thuja plicata
TATATATAGCAAGATGGTAGAAGCCACTTAATATATTTATATTAATAATATATAATTTTTACATTGGTTCAAAAAAGCTCCTGGAGAAAATAAATAGAAAGAAAAACTCCAGTCATAGCCCATATTCATCAGAAAAAAAAGGTTTGAAAGAACCCCCCATCTAGTTGGAGCTAGTTACAAAAAGAAGGAGCCCAGTCAAAAAAGAGCACACGGCTCATGAATTTACATAATACATACTAATTTACATTAAAATACAATAGAGGTTAGGCCAAAAGTCCATATAAACCATTTAATCTGAGTAGAAAATCTTCAATAGGAACTGTCAGCAAAAAAAGTCATGGCACGAACCTGCAAGCAAAAACTTGAGAATTTTGCCAACGAAAGGTAATGTCGAGAGAACATCAAAATGCCAAAATAGAAAACCAATCAATATTAAATTGGATAAAATGAATGATCATGACCCAAAATGAGGTCTAAAAAAGGAGAAGGGACTGAACGAGCATTACGATCCAAAATTTGCAAAGGAAAAGAGGTAGAAGCAGCTAGAGGAGTAATCTAAGAAGGACTAGCTCTAGTGGAAGAACCATGTTAACAACTAATTATAGAAAGAAAGGGGACTAAATAAGATCTAATGCATTTGATAAAAATATAGAGAGGATTTTAGGAGGATAGATGATGCGCTTCCCTGCAGTGGATAAAATCTCAGCACCCACAACCCTACGAATGGCCCTTTTAACATGCGGACTGTCGCAAAGAAAAATCATAAAAATTATAATATATTATATCTAATCAAAATAAAATAAAAATTATATGAGTATATTCTTGACTCTGATCTCTAAAAAAGACTATTTTTTGTTTTTTTCATAAACTTGAGTTTTGATGGATAAATTAGTTACAGAAGTCAGAATTTTTTTCATTTTGAAAATTTTGCTAATTTGTCTAGCACATAGGATACCACCTAAGATATTTTGACCGAACCTATTTTAGACAAAATTATTTAGGCCAAAATTGGTTTTACTGAAACCCCATGGGTAGATATAAGCCATATATTTTCTCATCTACCATATTTGGCTTAAAAATACTCACAAAAGTTTGACTGAAACAGTTTTGGCCAGAATTGTTTTGGCCAAAAATGCCTTGCCACGGGGATGCTATGTGGCTACCACATCGGTTCAGCCAAAACCCTTTCGACCGAAACATTTTTGGCTGAATTCATTTATTTTCTTTGCCTAAAGTGCGACACAAATTTATACTTTTACCCCATTACAAATATGTATAAATATATAGTGTGCTTTTGGTCCAAATAAATTAACTTGGAATATTGGAGTTATAGATCTATAATGCAAATAAAAATTTCATGGAAAAAGATGACATCATCTAAAGACAAAAATAAGGACCCTTCTTTGGTGTCTTAATATAATCAAAATTTTCCAACACACTCTCAAATACTTCTTGGAGTACTTTAGTTTCCAAACTAAGTGGTGTTTATCCTAGCCCATAGTAATCTACATTTCATTCTCCTTGAATAAGATTATGGTTTTTTGGCATATGATGAATATGATCATATCCTAGATCATGGGATGAATGTTTTAGTGTTTTTATTGTTGGAAAAAATTCTATTCCACATTTCAGATTTGTTATAACGGTGATGAAGGTGATTGCACAAGAATTTGTCTAAGTATCCAGTGTACCAGTGATAACATAGTCTGTGATGGTGATTTTGGTGTGCGGTGATAATCTGGAGGATTCAAATGATGTGATCATGTAGATAGTACCTATAGAGTCATGTTTACCTAAATTTATGATTTTGTAAGCTAATTCAATGCACAGTTAGAGATTTGAGGCAAGCATCAATGATATTGGCAAGAAAAGTCAACCAGATTAGTCAAGGTGATGAAATTGATGTAGCGATCAATTATCTATCAAAGTTTGTCTTATTTATGAATTGTATTGTTGAGGGCCGACCAACCTTGAGGAGTTCCATTTCCTATGTTGGAGTGATCGCTTATGTATTTTGATTTGGATTTGGAGGCCGACCTAGGTAACATGTTTTAGGGTTATTCCACCGACTTAAAAGTGTTTATAAGAGATGACATTGAAGGAAAAAGGGTTGATGTTGAAATGAGTTGTTGATGTGATGGTTGTAGTGGTTTAAGTGGATGTTTCTATGAATAAAACAATGATTTGAGTAGTGCAAAAGTAAATCTGTCAAGTAGAGTGTGATACTTTTAGATTAGTTTTATTTGAGTTCATTCTCAAGGCTAGTCCTAACCAGCTTGTGATAAAAATCCTCTAACAAGGTTACTCCTAACAGGTCTAGAGACTAAATCCTTTAACAAGGTGATTCTCAGAAGGTGTTTCAAATCCTTTAACAAGGTAGTTCCTGACAATAATTTTATAATAACTTCTAACAGGGCTATAGATACTCTTAACTGGGTATACCTTTAGCAGGGTGATGTAATGCTCCTAACAGGTCAATACTTATTGGTGTACTAGTGAGATTTGTGGGTGATAATTCCCACCGTGGTTTTCCATATGAAAAGGTTTCCATGATAAAATATTTGTGTTATTGTGTTAATTTAAAGGATGTATGTTTTGGTATGATTTTATGTTATACTTAGCTTTGCATGTTCGTTACTTTGGGAGTTGATGAAATTTTTTTGTAGCTCTGTGGTTACAGTGATTCACCCTACTCTCGGTGCCATATATTACTAACAATTGGTATTAGAGCCAAGTTTTCTTTCATAAGCCTAGCATCTTGGGAAGGATCCTTAAGGTAGATATGGAGAGTTTAAGATATCAAAGGCAACTTGAAGATGCAGAAGAGTTCATTGACCAGTTGAAGGAGCAACTCAAACAATCAAGAGTTAAGAGGTCTGAGCTTGTTCAAAAATTATCTGAGAGATAAGATCCCATTGATCAACTATCTGTAGAAAGTGGGTCTGAGGAATCTGAGGCTATCCTAGAAGCTTTGACCTAGGATAACTAGCAATTACATGGATATAAGAAGAATCTAAATAGAAAGTTAGAAGCCTTGTAAATCAAGATGGGTGAATAAATAGAAGCAAGGAAAATTGCTAAGGAAACCCTAAAAGATAAAGTAGATGAGGTTTTCAAATCTGAACAAGAAGTTGGTACATTGCATGAATATCTACATGAGATAAATGAAGAAAATCAAGAAGCCGTAAGATAAAATGAAAATCTAAGAGAATAAAATGAGAAACTAAAAGGTGAGTTGAAGGCTGCAAATGATTTACTCAATAAATTCAATGAGAGTTCTGCAAAGATGGATGAACAACTGAAGAATCAGAGGATGAATTGAGAGATTCATGGTTTATGCTACACTAGTCATGAGGTTGGTGAATCTTCAAGTACAAAAAATACTGATTAAGATGGTAAGACTGCACCTAAGGTGAATCAAAGGAAATCTGATAAGATTTCTTATAAACCAGTTTGTTTCAATTGTCATAAGGTTGGACATACGACTAATGTATGCAAGAAATATATCAGATCTATTGTTACAAGTTTAAAATCTAATGCTAGACCAAGTACTTTTCATGGTTATTGTTACAATTGCCACAAATATAGTCATAGAGCTATTGAGTTCAAGACAAGGATGAACAATCAATGGTTACAAGTGAACTGATCAAGTCCTTATCAGTATGAGAACCAATGGAATGTTACATGCTCATATTGTAATAACTATAGACACATGGATATCAACTACAGATTGATGACAAGTAGAGGCAATGCAGGACCTTGGAGATCAATAGGTATGTCACGTTTTCATTGTCACAAGACATGATACATTGCAAGGTTTTGTAGAGAAAGTAACAACAAGGTGAATAACCTAGTTAATTAGTCAGACAAACAAAAGGGAAAGTAGATTATGAATGTTGAAGAGACCAAGAATTAGATAAGGAATATTTGGACAAATAAGAGTGAAGAAAAATCATCTGAAGACACCACATCTTCACCAGGTGTGGAGAATTCTTCATCTAACTAAGACATCATTGATTTAGGAGGAGAAAACATTGTTGAATCTATTCAAGACCCCTAGATGCATGTGCAATAATTTATATTGGCATATTTAGATGCATATGATTGTTTTGACTTATGGTATGAAGTTTTGTTTGACCGCGTGATGAATTGGTTGACCACTAAAAATATTTTAGAAGGTATATGATATTTTGTTAGCAATCGATAATGAAATTAATGTTGCAGATAAAAGATGATTTTTAGGTCTTATTGTACACCTACACATTTTAAGAGAAGACACAAAGAAATAGAAGTGAAGATTGAGCAATTTGATAATATTCAAGGTGATTTATTGAAGAATTTGTAGTGATTGTGTGAAGGGAACAACAAGGGTTTGAAGTTTCATTGAATGGTGGTTGTGAAAGGTATTTACTTGATCTTATGAGCTTGAATTTTTTATTTAAAATATGGATACACCGATCATTGTGGAAATTACTGAAAGACCAAGGCCTGAATTTAAGAAACATCCTTTCAAATCAATCGAAGATGATCCAAAGGGTGCCCCATCTAGTGTGCCCTACAATGTGATGCATATTGAAGATGTGTGATCATAAATTCATTGTAAGTTTGAAGATCTAAGTGAATCTCGTATCTATTCATTATATGAAAATGTGTGTAGTGATCTGGTATTAAAGGATGAGCACCAAGTGGTTGTAGACTGGGGTTTCATGCATGGAATCAATTTCCCTGATGAGTTTGAGTAAGATCAAGTTAGATATGTATTAATACTATTGCATGACCAATTTATATGGCCTGACCATCCACATAAGATTAGTAAGGAGACCATACATGCAGTGACATATTTCTATGAAACCGATGAAGTACCGATACTTAGGTCAATCTCACAAGATGTAGTCACAAAGTTAACTAAATTGAAGTGGGATAAGAGAGTGATGACAATCAATGATATCCCTGATTTGAATGTGGGATTTTCATCTATGGTGATTGGATATAAAGTGTTTTACTCTAGCAGAATCAATAGTGTGCCCACTGCTGTGATCCACAGTGCATATAGAATGGTGATATTATATGATGAGTATGATTTATGTGCTACGATGAGAGATCAATTATTTATAAACATGGAGAAGATTAGAAATGATAAGAGGCAAGTATTTAAATTCAACCAATTGATTATGGGTTTGTTCTTTTACTTTCAGAATAACTTTCCTGGTGTTGGTCATATAAATTGGACAGAAGGTACATGAGTTGTTGTCCAATTGAAAAATTGAATTAGATTATTGGGTGATGGTTTTAATGAGAAATTTTGGGGTTATTTCTAGGAATTTCAAAGTAGGATGCATCAAAGGGAAAGGATACCGACCCATATTGTTGAAAAATACAAGGATGATATATGTTTTATGGTGGATACTGACACTTTTCAGATGGAGGCAGTAGTTCCTAGGATATATTGGGCCATGCCTATGGCATATTAATTATAAGACCATGCAAATTTGATCTTCTTCTCTTTGAGGAACTCAAAAAATTGTATATTTTCTTCTTCTGATAATGATTGTGCCAAGTGAACAAATTGAGGAGCTTTTGTTGTTCCCAGATTAACCGGTTGTGTTGGCTCTATCAGTACTAAAGATCTTTCTTGAAAGTGTTCAGGGAGGATATCAAGAATCTCATATTTTGGAACCTCTGAGAGGTTTTCACCATCAAATACGTCTTTTATTTTTACTATTTTAGAATCTAATACTACCACAACGTGGTTTTCACCATCATTTATTTGTTTCTTTTTATTTTTCAATTTGTGAATAAGAAACTTCCTATCCTCCTCTGTCAAGTTCACTCTTCTTGCATTGGTGGAAGAGGGATAGGGTTCACAAGCATTTAGATAACATGCCAAATTATAGTCATTAGGAAAGTTCATGATAGGATTAGGGTCTAAATTGGTCTAATTAATAAGGTCAGGGTTTACCAAGAATAATGATTTAGGAGCTTAAAAGGATAGCATTGCGTTAGCGTCAAGACTATTAACTAACAAAGCATGTTTTGTTAAGTTGGCTACTATAGCATTTAGATCATGAAGAGTTGAATCATCATTATCAGGGTCATTGTTAGTGATATGCAGACCTAACTCTATAAAATCATCAGTTGAGCTTTCTCTTTCTTCTCTTATCATATTGAAACTCATATCTTGTATCCTTTGAAGTTCTTCTAGACCTAGTAAGATGCTAGTGTCTTCATCAATAATCCTAGGCATCGTCATCTCATCCAATTCTGTGACAACATTGGTATTATGGGTAGTGTTAGAACTTTCTCCTCTCTCTAATAGAGGTGAAAATTTATGAATTACATCTACCTCAATATCCATGGTAGCATCAGACATGTGACCCCATTCATAATCATGTGAGTCTGTGATATCATCATCATATCTATTTAAAAACTTAGCAATAGTTACCTGATGTACCCTATTAGCCATGGATCAAAGTATGGTAGATCTAGGACATGTGAAACTATCACCAATTTCCCCTAGTTAGGGTGTGCATTTTTTTGTTGAGGGACTTCTTCATGAGATTCTTCTGGCTGCAAGATTTATGGAGAGTCTTCTTCTTCCTCCTCTACTTCTTGGACATTGGTTTGTGACAACAAAGGAACATGATGCTCTAGTTGTTATCCAAAAGTAGGTACATATATTTATCCTTGGTAGTCTGGATCTTCACTACCAATGTATAGTAATCTTTCATATGTCCAAGGTTCAAGTTCTATTTCTTCCTCTTCTTCATCACTTCCTTTATCAAATATTGGACCATCTCTTGAGGTGGGGTGTTCTGAATTGTTATTGAAACCTAACCCTATTTTGTCTTTGGTGTCTCTGAATTCCATGTGTATAGACTCAATGATTCCTTTTCCCTTATCTTCTAAAGGTCCCTTCCCTTTGTGTCCCATTTGTTTGAGAAGTTCATAACCTTTGCCATACTTTTGGGAGATATCTCAACCTGTTTTACTTCATTTTCTCTCTTTTCCTCTTTATAGAGCCAAGCCAAGACTACTTTATCTTCTTTTTCATCCTCTTGAGAAGTAGAGGCTCTAACCATACTAGTTGTTTTATGAATGTCTTTTCCTTTTGATGCAGCAGGTGTGAAAGAGGGGGAGGTTTCCCATAGGATCTTGGAGACACAAGAATATTAGCCAATGATGGTGTCATGTCTAGTTTGTATTCCCCCATGTTATTTTCTTCAAGTTTTAGTGTCTTTCCAAAGCTTCTCATCACCATGTCTTTAAAGGTTTCAGCTAGGAATTCTTTTGGGACTTGCTTATTGTGAGGAACCATATTGTCTGCTTTAACATTGTTGCAAGTGTAGCTTGAATCTGCAGGAATTGTTACTTCCAACCCATTGTGTGGGAATTTGATACATTGGCGGTAAGTAGATGGCACTGCTTGCATTTCATGTATCCAAGGTCTTCCCAATAATATTTTATATGCTAATGGTAGATCAAGAACATGAAAAATCACATTGCGTTCAATTGGTCTTATTCTTATTGGTAAAACAATTATCCCTTTGGATGATCTTTCCTCTTCATCATAAGCCTTAATGGTTATTTTACTTCTTGAATCAATTGTTTGTTCTGAAAGACCCAATTTTGTGATCACATTGAGATTACATATATTCAACAATGCGCCTCCATCTATAAATACATGTTTTACACGGTGTTTATGGATCAAAACTTCAATGTGAGGGGGTTGATTATGGGGATGAGTCAAAGATTTATCATCTTCTTCTGGAACGGAGAGATAATAAGGGGTTGATATGTGATTGACCATTACCTATAATTTGTCTATATCTATGTCTTTCGGGACATTTGTAGAATGTAGGGCTTGTTCAAGAACTTCCCTATGCACTGAAGAGATCTTTAATAACTCAAATATAGATATTTGAGCTGAGGTCCTTTGCAATGGTCTACCAAGTTATAGTTAGTAGATGGTACAGGAACCATTTGTCTTGATGTTGCTGGTTTAGGAATTGTGACAACAAGTTTTCTAGATGGTGTTGCATGTTTAGATGAGGAATTGACCCCTTTAATTGTGATTTGTGCCTAGATTCGAGTTACCACGTTCAAATGTGTCAACTTGCCTTTGGCACCTTTGATAGTGATCACATTGATTGATTCGCTTTTTATGTCCAACATATTGATCACATTATCATTATGAGAATAGGTGTAATTGACTTCATTTCCCTTTCCTTTAGAGGCTTCTCCTTTTCCCAAGGGAAATGGTTTATTATATGTCATGTGATCTTCATTAGATGTATGTCCTTCCACTTTGGTCTTGCATCCCTCATTGAGATCTTGTATAACGTGTTTGATCTTACCATAGTCATTATTCTTGTGTCCTTTATTCTTATGGAAATCACAATAGGCATTATCATTCCACCACCTTGGTTTTACTTTTGGTTCCCATGGTTTTGATTCTGGTATACTGATGATTTTTTTATCCAAGAGAGTCTTCAAAACCGTCTCAAGAGGTTCTCCCAATGGATTAAATGTTATTTGTGGTCTAGACGTCCATGGTTTACTCTTGTTGGTATCAGTGTTTGCTCTTGGTATTATGGTTGTTACCTTAGCTTCTTTCTTGTAGGCTATTTGTGAGATTAAACATAGCTAGTTTGGTGTTGGTATTCGAGGCTTCCACCACTCCATCACTAAAAATGTTCTTGTTCTTAGTCCACCATTTAGGTTTATTATTATAGTTATATTTATTGTCACTTTGGAGTGTGATCTCTCCTTTGTTGACCATAACATCTTTGGCACGAATAGCGTTCTTGATCTTTATGTCAAAACTATGAGAATCTTGCATTTGTAGAGCGTAGTTCATTTCAAGTACTAAGTTATTGACAAAGATTTCCATCTTTTCATATTCTGGTATTATTCTTGAGTATCTTGAAAATATTCTCCTCTATCATTGCAAAAAGTATGTGAAGGATTCACTCATTCATTGTTTTGTGTTGCAAAGATCCATCATGGTAATGTTGTGTTGTATGTTGTAGGAGTAATTTTGGACAAATCTTTGAATCAACTCCTCAAACATTTTCACACTTGGTGTTAGTTTGGAGAACCATTCCATAGCATTTCCACCTAGAATTCCTAGAAATAGCCTCATCAAGTAGGTTGGTTTGTGCATGTATTATATGCTTAGGGCACAAAATTCTCTAACATGGTCATGTGGATCTGTTTCTCCCATGTATTTTTCATATTTGGGTCATGCTATGTTAGGTGGGAATGGAACTATGTTTATACTCTTGTCAAAAGGAAGTGAACATATGTGCTCCAAGGAGTATTTCTTCGTCAGTTTAGTCTTCTATTTCTTGAGTGTTGCAAGTTCCGTTTGCATTTGGTATGATTTCTTTGAGAGTATGGAAATAGGTTTTTGTACTTCTTTTTATTTCAATCTCTCAACATCATAGTCTTTAGGAAGTTTGACTCCAACAGAAGCTAAGTGTAGGAAGTATTTTTCTTTGTCTTCTCCAATGATTTTCTCTAAGGTTTTTTTAAACTTCCTAATTTGTTTGAATTTTTAATATTCTTCTTCTTATACATCTTCATCACTGTCTGAATCAAACAAAGGATGACCCTGATTTCGTTCTACTTGACTTTCCCTTTTGTTATGGTCTTGGCTACATTCGTCAAAGGCAACACTCCATTCATGATGAGGTGCATCCATTTCAGGTGAATCTTGATCAAAGAGGGGGTTTTGAGATGTCTCTCCTTGTTGAAACTTAAGTAATCTTGGAGGTCTCTTTGAATCATCAGCAAGGTATTGTTTACGTCTTGTGTTAACCATGAAAGCTAGGTCTCAACCTTGTCAAAATTGTTCCAATTGTGTCAAGAGGCTTTCTGAATTGTCCAAATAAGTGTGTCCAAGTTGTGTTAAGTGAGTGTGAGTATTTGAAGTGTTTGATTCCAGCATCAAAGGGTTAGAATGCCCTGATAGTGATTTGGGAATCAAGAAGATTTTTTGAAAAAAGCAACAACACGATTTGGGATCAATTGCGACAATCCTAAATTTGTAGAAAGTGTGTTAAATTTGTAGAAATTGTAATAAAGTTAGGTTGATCGCATGAGGCAACCTACAAGACCACTTGTTAGTAGTGTTAACTCTATCTTCATGATCAAAGAATTCTTTAACAACGTCCTGCAATAACTCATTAGGTGCTTAAATGATCAATTTAATCCAAAAACATGCAAGGTTAGTTGATTAGTCATCAAATTTTCAAAACATGCCAGAAGACTAACCAAATGCGATTATATTTCCTAGAAGCGATGCAAGAATTATCAAATGCGATTAAGGATCCTAAAAGCGAGCCTTTGCACTAAATGCAATTTGGGATTTACGAGATGCGAGCCTTTACCAAAAATGATCTAGGATTTGTAGGATGCGATGCAGGATTTACAGGATGCAAGCTTCTTTCCCGTATGCAATATTTTGCTACTAAAGTTGATCCTTTGCTCCTAAATATGATTTTGCATCAAAAAATAGAGAACAAAAGAAGGTGAATAAATGGCTCAAAATGGTGAGAAATGTGTGTGAATATTGTACCTGCAAGTTGCAACACAACACTTCAATATGTCATTATATTAATGGTTAGAACTATGAAAATTGAAGGAAAAACATAAGGAAACCATCAAAATCATCATATTGCTTCCTGTATAAGAAGAGTGTGATTTAAGCCATAATTGACCTTAGATTATGTATAAATCAGTGATATATTCAATCCTAGAATGAAATTTTCAATGAGAAAATGAAGCTAATTGTCATACAAAGGTTCATTTTAAAGCACAAATGAAGATTATTTAATTAGCTATGTGAGATTATGAACTAAAATGGATAGCATAAGAGTGCATTGAGAATTCTATAAATTAGAGCAGCATAAGGGTGTAATTGAAATTCTAAGAATTGGGGTTAATTGAGCTCAAAATTCAATCCTTTTATAGAAGAATTTATGGAATGAGTGGTTGAGATTGCTTTGTGAGGAGAGGTGGAGATTGAATCTTTGGTGATCCATGTGAGTGATCCATCTGAGTGAACTCTCATTGTTTATAGATTTAATTTCCATGTGCAAGTGATGATTTATAATTAGAGACTTTATTTAATTCCTTTAATTAATTACTTTGGCCAAGGATTTAATTGGGTTGATTTGATTTAAATATTCCAAGGTAATTAATGTGAGTTAGTGATGAAATCACTTTGATTTTTGGAAATTAAATTGATTTTAATGAATTATGCCCATAATTGAATAGTTGAATTGGCATAATTTGGGGTATGAACCCATTTAGGGCAAATAGGGTCTCTAGTTAGAGTAGACCAAATTAGGGTGGTTACAATATTTCATTAGCAACATTGAAGTATATGTTTAAACACACTTGTTCATCCAATCTTAATACCTGAAATAAGTTGTTCATGGCCTTTTGAAATATATTATTTAAATCAGCCATACTTTCATTAGGGAACTTCTTAATGTTATTAAACTCATTCAACATGTAACCTGAATTAACATGTTCACAGTCTTGTTCCCTAAAACAACTGAAAAATTCATCCCAAGATGCTATGCTACCCTTAGGAAAATTTCTAAACCAGTCCCTAGCATCTCCAATCATAGATTGGACAAAAAGCTTCATTATGACATCTTCATGCTCAATCTAAAAATCAGTAATCTTGTCAGTGAAAGCTCTTAAGTGTTCTTCACAAGTTATGACATTATTACCAGTAAAGTTGGGGATTCAATCTCTTACATAATTTGGAATCATATTTGGATGACCAGGGATGCCATCAAAAAATAGAGGATAGTATCTATCCAAATGAACAGGTATTCTCTGAAAATTTCCAAGGGTATTAGTCCCACTTGTGTCTGCTACACCTCCTTGATTTTGGGTAGGTTGAGGGGCACCTTGACTAGAACCATAAAAATTGAGCACTTGGCCTTGAACCACGTGGTAGGTTTTCTAATATTGTCCCAGTGGCAATTGGTATTGAGCTACTAGCATTAGTATTTGTAGTAGCATGTAGGAAAGCAATTTTCCTTTTCATCTCACCTGCAACATCTTCTAACTCCATTTTTTCTAACTACGTTGCTAAATCTTCCTTATCTTTTCTAGCCTTTTCCAATTCCATGTCAAATTGAGAATACCATCAGGGGTAATTTTCTTTCTTAGGTTCATTTATACTCACACCAACCATTTTCTTCTTACCCTTATCATATGCTTCCTTGTTTTTCTTCTTGATCTCAACATTTTTCTCAATTTCATATGGATGCAACTGCCTCAAAACAGGCCCCTCTCCTTCAAATTCATCTTTCTTAGAATTTGATTCTTTATTAACAACTTGTTTCCTTAGGTCTCCAATATCATTGAACAAGTCCTCATCCAAACCCTTGAACTCTTCATTGAAGCTTCTAGCCTTTAGCTCATTACTCTTTGTCTTTTTCAAGAGTTCTTCTCTTTCGACTAATAACTCATAAATATCATTCTCACACTTATTTCTTGTGTTTTCTATTTCTAAAAACTTCTCACATTCCTTTCTTCTTAAAGCCATCACTTCATCACACAATTTATCAAAATCATAAGGTGCAGTTTCAGCAGCAAAAGTTTCTCCTTGTTGGTCCAGAGTTTCTTGTGTAGGGAAAAAAAACTGTATCAGTCATTTCTCCATCCCGAAAGGGATTAAAATATTTATTGGCTACATTAGGGAAACCTGGCCTTGGCGCTCAAAACTCTCAGAGGATGATGAAACTTTCTCAGGGATAGGGGTCGAGATTCTTCCTCTAAATGTTTTGGGAGAGCTGTGGTCAAACCCACCTCTCCTAGACCATTTCATTCTACCAGGTGTATGGATCTCTTCTCCTAAGTTACTTTCAAGATTATTCCTATAATAAGACCTGGTATTTCTTTGTCAACTCATAGTGAATCTGACAAGAACTTTCAAAATTTCAATATGTTATACCAACAAATGGAATGCACAGAGCACAAAGTCATCACCCACAAAAAGTATGGGAAAATTTCACAAACTGATCAAGAAATGGAACAATAGAGAATTAATTGTAATGAAATTTAAAACCCTATTGTCAAAACCCACTTCTCCCCAGCAAAGTCGCCATTTTGTTAGTACTTTTTCTTCCATAATCTAAATGCTTGACTCAATGATTCCCAACTCTTGATTCAACCAAGAAAAATCTAACTAGTGAGGATCAAATCCTCCTTCACTTTGAGCTCCACAGGCTCAGGAAGGTCTACCTCTTATGACTTACTACTTCTTAGTAAATCTTATAGTGGATTAGTATCTCAAATTGATTTTCTAATGCCTTTTACTATAGATGTTGATAAAAAATCTTGCAGATGTTAATAACTAATCTTATGCAAAACTTTACAAACCAAAAGATGCACTTGACAATAACAAATACTAATGCAATAAGGATTCTCATCCTTCTTCTTTTCAAGCTTCAATCTTAGGCAGGTGTACCTGAAGGATTCACTTCTTCAAGGAATCAACAATAATATTTGTATTCTTCACTACAAATCATAAACATCTATGCTCTTTAACAGAAACTAAAATATTATTTAGAAATTTAAGGATTGATGATGATAACTGCTATTCAAGTACAGACCAGTGCCTAATCTAGGGCAAAGAGTCAAATGAACATATATTCACAGAAATATTTTAATGACAACACACCTAGAACCCAAATGAAATTCCTTACAAATCATTTTTCTCATTCCCATACCCAGACATCAAATTCTCATGTAAATCTTGAATCCCCTGAAACCACCCTTAAGAATTACCCTTCCCTTGAAAGAAACTTAGGAATAATCCCATAATTTACCTTGTAAACAATATATTAAAACTTGCCTTACAAATTTAATACACAAGAATTCAATAATAAACACATAAAGACATCATAAATATGCAAAAGGAATCCCACTGTATTTTCATTAAAATTTCTCTGTTTCAATACATTCAAAGTGACAAAAAACTCTAAAACTATACTAAAATCATAAAAATGCTTTGCAGTTATGAATTCACCATCCCTTAAAATTACGTCAAACTTGATATTTATATTACACACTTGCCATCTTGGAATCCTGGAAGAAATAGGATGCAACATGCTTCAGATGGCTAGAAAAAGCAAAAAGCACTAAAAGACAAAATCAGTTGCAATCATCTTCATCGGTGGAAGAGGGAAACTTGAGTAGCTCTTTGCAATCATTCTGAATCTTTAACAGTTGGCACCTTTGTCCACAGATATTCAAGGTAACTTCTGAAAGTTGTTATGAGAAATAGTGACCGCCTAAAAGGCTAACATACACTATTCTTTGTGATAATTACCCTCCCTGTGCTCATTGATCAGGTGCCAAGTGTCATTCACTCTTCATCTCTTGCCTCCAATTCTATTTTTGCCTAATTCTTGTTCTTTGGCTTGGTACTTTTGTCCCACAGTGCAACCTCCTCTTCCATTGGCCAGTCAAAACTTTTGATGACCTGTAACTGCTTCAATTGTCTCTCCCATCTAGCTTTAGTGATAGCCCTTGTATGTACCACAAACTTGACAAAATTTGTTTTAGCTTTAAACATATCATCTAGGGATTTATTATGCTTATCCATATCTAAAATATCATCCTTTGTGAGGAAAGACTCTTTCTCTGGCAGTAATGTATCAAATTTGCCTCTCCACTCCTCAATACCTTTCACTTCATCATTTTCATTTCTGATGGCAGGGATGAATTTGCTAAAATCAGGACCAAACATATTCAACTTTGATTGTACCTAATTTTCCTTTCCTTTGAAAAAGGACAAGGATGTACCAATATGTTTAATGATTTCTCCAACCTGGTTAACATATTTCTCCAACTTTTGGCTTGTTTTATTTAATGAATATTTATGGTAAATATTAAAGTTTATTATTGCACCTTTAATAAGGTTAAAATATTGATATATTAAATATATGGCTATTTAATTATTAAATACCTATATTTAATTAATTGATTTAATTATTAAGTCTTGATTTGAATTATTGAAATTTAATAAATATTAAATTTAATTATTCTAATTAATTGTACAAAGTTGAATTATTAAGTAATACTTTAAGTTACATGATTAATTGATTTAATTTAATTGAAATATTTTCATGCATTTTCAATTATGACTTTGTTTTTATATTATAAAGTTGAGATGTGCAAGCTTTAAATGAAAATTGAAAATGAAGCATTTCTTTTAATTTTGAATTAGATAATTAATATTCTATTAGGCTTTCACTTTTTGAAAACCTAATTGCCTGGTTTTCTATATCCTTGGATTGAAAGTCATTTTGGAGGTGGTTCAATCAGGGAGAAGGAGAAATTAGGTGATTGGAGATTTGTGGAAAGCTTAGGAGCATTTTTTGATTTGGGAATTGCTTTGGATTTGGATTTTGTTTCTCTCATTATTTACTAAGATAGGATCTTGATCTTGTTAATTCTAGGTTACAGATCCCCGTCTTCTATGCATCTAGATGCTAGGATCCTTTGTTTGAATCTTCCTTGTTTGTTATTATGTGATTTTATTGATTAAAATTGAAGGAATGTGTTATTGGATCAATTCTATAGTTTCTCTTTCTTAATTGCATGCCAGATCTATGTTTTGGGCTTAAGGGTTTCATTTAAAATGCTTTGGTTGTATATGGGCATCAGGGTTTTCAATTGTAATGTTTTAGTTTTCAAATATTGGCCTTAGGGTTTTAGATCTGTGGGAAATGTCTTATTTTTTGAGAATATGTGATTGTTTTCAAAATTGAGTTGAGAGCCTTCAGATCTGTAAATTCCCTTACCTTGGATAGAAAATTGTACCCTTACCTTGTTATTATGTGATTTTATTGATTAAAATTGAAGGAATGTGTTATTGGATCAATTCTATAGTTTCTCTTTCTTAATTGCATGCCAGATCTATGTTTTGGGCTTAAGGGTTTCATTTAAAATGCTTT
>MU224334.1:4947659-4974994 GCA_018584345.1 Thuja plicata
GCAATATCTTTGTTAAAGTAGTTAACGAATCTATTCAGTTGTAAGGATTTAAAAGAATTTGCATAATACTTTCCTATAGAGATTAGCGTAGGAAGCTGTTTCCGCACCTGAGTTTCCTTACAAACATGAGGAAGGAAAAAATTCCAGATCTTAACAACAGTGTCAGTCTTTGAAGGATAGATCCAAGATTTAAAAAGACTCTCCAAAATAGCAGGAAAAACCCACTCAATATTAAGGATCTAGGAAAAAAAATCCCAAATCTTTCTAACAAAGGGATAGTGGATGATGATATGTTCCACAATTTCCTCTTCTTGCTTGCATAGGTAGCACATGTTAACAATAGTCATACCTCTTTTTCTGAGATTGTCAGTAGTCAAAATTTTATTTTGCATCATTATCCAGAAAAACACATTGATTTTAGGAATGAGGTTTTTATCCCAGACTTTCACCCAAAAAGGCTCAGTAAGGTCCTCAAACTCCAAATGGTATAGAGAAGAGACAGTTAAGTTACCATCAGTACTATGTTTTCATATAATCTTATCCTCTTCCTCAATTAGATTGATTGAGTTGATAATTTTGTTAAGATGTCCCAACCTAATATCAATGACAGATAAATCTTTCCAGTGATCCCTTTCCCAATATTCTTCCACTTTCCTTCCAAAAATGAGATTGCATTGATTCTCAAAGATACCCCATTCAGGGCACTCCTTGAGGGAAGAATGAAGAAGCCACTCATCTTCCCAAAAAATAACCTTGCTCCCATTTCCCACTTTCCATTTAATTCCTTTTTTTATTCTATTTTTGTTTTTCATAACATTTTTCCATATGAAAGATCCAACATCCTCCCTGTCATCATTCAGAAAGGCATCAAGATTAGGCCGATCCTTATTATACTTATTATCCCATATTAAGGTCCATTCTCCTTTCGAGTTATAATATCTCCATATTAATTTAGTAAAGAGGTGCTCATTCAAGTTCTTAATTCTTCTTAGCCCTGAGCCACCTTTTTTAATCGGACGACAAACTTTGTCCCAGGCTATAAGCCCTATCCTTTTCTTTTTTTCCATCCATGTCCACAAAAACTGGTTTTGAATTTTTTCAATAGCTTCATGAAACTTTTTGGGGATTTTAAAAATACTCAATGCATAAAGAGGGAGGCCTTGGAGGGTATCTCTAAGAATCTGGATTTTATCTACTTGTCTTAGTAGCATCCCTTTCCATCCAGCAAGTTTACTATGAAATTTATCCACTAAGGAGCTCCAAAAAGTATTAGGAGGTTCCAAACAGAGAGGAAGGCCAAGATAGGTTCTAGGCATAGTCCCCATATCACAACCTAAAATCCTTATAATTCTCATCTTTCTTATGTTAGGGACATTGAAGAGAAACACTGAACTCTTTCCCCAATTTATAATCTGGCCAGATGTTGTCCCATAATTAGTCAGAGCTTTCTTAATTTTGCTATCATTTTTAACCGAGGCTTCTCCCATAATAACTGAGTCATCAAAAAACTGCTGATGAGAGCACACTTGGTTATCTGAAGATGGGTTTAACCCTTTAATGTCTCCTTTCCACACTTGATTCTCCATATACCTTCCTAGGCATTCAGCCATAAGGATGAAGAGGATAAGGGATAGGGGATCCCCCTGCCTTAACCCCCTGAAAGATTTAAAGAATGAATTAGGAGACCCATTGACCAAAACTAAAAAGGTAGCAGAAGAAATAAGCTAAAAAATGAGGTCAGTACATTTTTTGTTAAATCCAAAAGCCTCCAGGACTTGCACAAGAAACTCCCAATCCACTCCATCATAAGCTTTAGACATATCCAATTTCAGAAGAAGACCCTCCTTCCTAGACATCACAAGAGAATGAACATTTTCATGAATAGTAATGATAGATTCCATGATTTGTCTCCTAGGCACAAACCCATTTTGTTTCCAAGAGATCAAAGAAGGGAGAATCACCAAAATCCTAGTAGTCAAAACCTTAGAAATAATCTTGTAAACAGAGTTGCACAGACTGATAGATCTAAACTGATCCATCTTATCAGCTCCCTGTTTCTTAGGGATAAGGGCTATAAAGGTCCCATTCAACTCCTTCAAAAATTTTCTAGTTCCAAAACTCTCTTTAACCGCATTGGTCACCTCCTTTTCAATAATATACTAGAAGGATTGGAAAAATAACATCGAAAAACCATCCATCCCAGGGGATTTTTCTCCCTCAAAGGAAAAGACAGCCTTTCTAATCTCAAAGTTGGAAGGGATAGCATTGAGCCCGGCATTATGAATTTCATTAAGAATGTTTGGTATGCACTTAAGAAACTCCCTTTGTTCATCAGTGTCCAGCTCTCTGTCCTTTTGCAGCAGTCTTTGAAAAAAAAAATTTGCCTCCAATCTGATAGCCTCTTCAACATTAGAAATAGTTCCACTAATGTTGAGCTTAGAGATCATGTTTGCCAGTCTATGTTTTAGGGTATTCATAAAGAAATGTTTAGTATTTCTATCTCCCTCCTTCAAGAACATATTTCTCGACCTTTGTCTCTGAAATGTTTCTTCTTTTGCAATAATGTCATGTATCTCGACCAACTTCCCATTCTCTTGTTCTCTTGATATATAAGCATAACCATCCTTTTGGATGTTGTCCTGGATTTTCTTAACCTCTAAACTGACACTAACCTTAGTAGTGAATATGTTGCCAAAAGTCTCTTTGTTCCAAGCTTTGATTTTATCCTTGACATTTTTAAGTTTGTTAACCAAGATGAACATAGCAGTCCCCTTAATATTTATCTTCCACCATTCATCAATCCTTTGTTCAAGTTGTGGATGCAGATTCCACATTCTCTCAAATCTAAAAGGAAAGATTATTTTCTTATCAATTGGATCTGCCAAAAAGGTTATGGGATTATGATCTAATCCCACCCTTATATGAGCTGATAAAGAACAGTAATAATGAGTGAACCATTCATTAGTAATGAGAGCCCTATCTAGCCTAACTTGAATAAGGTCTTTTCCATTTCTTCTCTTAGTCTAGGTATAGTCAGTTCCCTGTAACTCAATATCATGAAGAAAATGATAGTCAACAAAATTCATAAGATCCATCTTGTTGTCCATATTAGATTGGCTTCCTCCAATTTTTTCCTTTTCTCTTAAGTAGGTATTGAAGTCTCCCATAACAATCCATTCGTCATTATTAAAAGAATTTCTTAGAGAAGACAGCTAATTCCAAAATACTTCTCTACCTTTTTTAGTATTGGGAGCATAAATATTAGTCAAAACCCAAGAGGTGTTATCCTTCAAATGCCTAAACCTTATACAAGCCACATTATCATCTTGATATATGACATCACCTCTTATTATATCTTCGTTCCATATAGTAGCAATGCCCCCAGAGGCACCATTTGAGTCACCCTGACCACATTCTTAAAAAATCTAAGCTTTTCAACTTTATCCTTGAGAATTTTAGTCTCTTGGATCAAAAAAATATCTGGTTTATTATCCCTAATCATATTCCTAACAATGTCCTATTTATGGGGATTATTCATTCCCCTAATATTCCAAGAAATAATCTTCATAACTTAACAAAGGATACTACCTCCAGAATCCATTTGCTTCCATCTGCTATGTTCTTATTGGCCTCCTTAGCTCTCACCTTCTAGTTTGACGGTCTCCTTGGCGAAGATAAAATAGCTCCCACATCTCCATTTCTGCTACTTCTTGTTGTTACCTTTCTGCTTGGTAGCTCTTTGTCCTTCTTTCCTCTTTTTTTCTCTCCTTGAATCTCTTTCTCATCTTCCATTTCACTATGTTCCCCCACAAGGATTTGACTTATCTCTATAGAGTCCCCCCAGTTAGGTATTTCAGTATCATAGTTTCTTCCCACCTTAGGAGTAATTTCCGATGGGTTAGGGGTTTCTTGGCTCAACACAATGTCTTGTTGCTTTTTCTGCTCTTTCATATTTTCAACCACTTCTTGAATGTCAGACTCTAGGCTCCCTTTTTGTTGGTCATCCTCATGCTCTTCATTAGAATCTTCCATTTCTTCATCTTCTATATCCATTGTTACTATTTCCATAATCTCCCCTTCTTCCACTTGGGCTTCATCTTTATCCTGATTTTATCCCACGTTTTCACCTCTCTCAGGAGCCTCATTATTTGTAATAGTAACTGCAATAGGTTTAGATATCACTGTGTTTCCCAGTAAAGCATTAATAGTGTTAGATTTTCTATCTTGTCCCTTTTTCTCTTTATGTTGGCCTTCCCTTGCTATCTCTCTTCCAGCTTTGATAATCCTCCCTACAGGAACCCATTTCTTAGTATTTTTCTAGATAACTTTTGTTGGGCACTTCTTTGCCCAATGTCTAGCTTTCTTGTAGTGAAATCACGCAAAAGGGATGGTTTCATATTCAATAGCTTTCTCCCATGACCCCAGTTTAGATTTTATATTTATTTTCTTTAGCATATCAGTATCATGTGTAATGCCGACATAGATCCTTGCATAGGTGAGTCTTCTCCTAGAAGCAGTAACATTATCTATAGAGAGAAGTACTCCAAATGAGTTAGCTATCCCTACAAACATATCCTCCAACCAGTATTCAAGAGGCAAACCATGGAGCTTGATCCATACAGGGACCTGACTAACAGTTTCCTCCTCGAAGACTAAATTAGGATGCCATATCTAGAGAATAAGAGTATTTTTCCCAATCATATAGGGCCTGTTGCATAGGACATTCATTCTATCTTCCTCACAAGCGAGAGAGAAAAAAAAAAAGATATGCATCCCTTTTCCATAGCTACCACATCAACTTGCCTTTTCAGACCCCATTTTCGGGATACGAAGGTCCTTACCACTTCAATATTTGGTCTAACCCCTAAAAATCTTCCAACCAGGGAGTTATTCATCCTTACTATAGAATGATCAATAATCTGGTCTGGGATGTCTATTGCAAAGCTACCTTGAGAAGGTCTTGAGATATTCTTAACCGATGGTAAAAAAGATTTACCTGAGGGTTTGACTCCAAAAAGGGACACCCATTTTCTGGAAGGCTTCTGTCTTTAGTCAATCCTAGATCCCCCACCCAAGTCCCCAAGTGCCAAACCAGCATCAGGATCCTTTCCTTGGTTCTCGGTGTCCTTGCCATTGTCTGGCTTACTGTGCTCAGAGGATCCTGCCTCCTTCAAACTAATCCCGCCCAAATTCAAAATTGAATTTTGCAGCTCCCGCATTCCAAGCTCTTGTGCTCTGCTCCCACTTGCCATTATGGAATTATATCTAGACATCCATCATAGGACCAACAGCTATTTTATACATTCCTACAATAGGGAATGATCCCCAGTGTTCAAATCAGAGACCTGGGAAGGGCCCTATGGGACCCACACTTTGAGTCTTTTGGGACTCAATAGGATGCTTTGTGTTGAGAGATTCGTATCTCTATCTTTGATGTAGGCTTCCAGGAGTAATCCTAGTTTTAGGGGAGGAGGATGTAATATCCACCCCTTAGTTTGCTTTTATGTTTCAGTTGCCAAACTCTTTTAGGCCTTTTTATGTATGTGTTGGTTATTTCAGTTGGTTTGAGGATATTCATGTATTACATTTTATTATGTTATTGATCCATTACGTAGTTATGTTATATCTTCTATTTACATGTGATTTATGGTTATTTCATGATGTTTATGTATATGTTATGATGTCATTTTGATTATGGTTTTCTAACAATACTGACCCTATATCTGTATGTGCATGGATCATTTGTATATTTTTAATTTTATGTTTGATGTGCTTGGTATGGTATGGGATAGAATCGTAGTTACTTGCTTCGGAAAGATCCACATGATAAACTAGTCTCAACCATTGTTTGTTATATTACATGCATGTATGTTCATCTTTGTGATGATAGGTTTGTAGGTACCAAGCTATGTCTTCCCTGAATTGGCAGGAGTGAGCGTGCCCTATCACAATATCTCAATGGTAAAAGAGGGCCGGAGATAATATTCAAGCCTAAATCCATACCCTAAACCCTTATTTTTTCCTAGAACTGGACAAGAATTTGATTTATTATACCATCTGAATTCGTCAAGTGACGTGGATTCGTGATTTTTTCTGTGTGCTTGTGTGTGTCTATTTTGGTTGTTTCTCTATTTAAGTTGTTTTTCTAATTAAATGGGTTTCAGTTGATTTAATGATGCTTTTGGCTTGTTTTATTTAATGAATATTTATGGTAAATATTAATGTTAATTATTGCACCTTTAATGAGGTTAAAATATTGATATATTAAATATATGGCTATTTAATAATTAAATATTAATTAAATGCCTATATTTAATTAATTGATTTAATTATTAAGTCTTGATTTGAATATTGAGATTTAATAAATATTAAATTCAATTATTGTAATTAATAATGCAAAATTGAATTCTTAAGTAATAATTTAAGTTGCATGATTAATTGATTTAATTTAATTGAAATATTCTCATTCATTTTCAATTATGATTTTGTTTTTATATTATAAAGTTGAGATGTGCATGTTTTAAGTGAAAATTGAAAATAAAGCATTTCTTTTAATTTTTCATTAGATAATTAATATTCTATAGGGTTTCACTTTTTGAAAACCTAATTGTGTGGTTTTTTATATCCTTGGATTGAAAGCCATTTTGGAGGTGGTTCAATCAGGGAGAAGGAGAAATCAGATGATTGGAGATTTGTGGGAAGCTTAGGAGCATTTTTGGATTTAGTAATTGCTTTGGATTTGGACTTGGTTCCTCTCATCAGTTACTAAGGTAGGATCTTGATCTTGTTAATTCTAGCTTCCAGATCCCTGTCTTCTATGCATCTGGAATGCTAGGATCCTTTGTTTGAATCTTCCTTGTTTGTTATTATGTGATTTTATTTTTTTAAATTGAAGGAATATGTTATTGGATCAATTTTGTGGTTTCTCTTTCTTGATTGCATGTCAGATCTGTGTTTTGGGCTTAAGGGTTTCATTTAAAATGCTTTGGTTGTATATGGGCATCAGGGTTTTCAATTGTAATGTTTTAGTTTTAAATATTGGCCTTAGGGCTTCAGATATGTGGAAAATGTCTTCTTTTGTGAGAATTTGTGATTGTTGTCAAAATTGGGTTGAGAGCCTTCAAATCTGTGAATTCCCTTACCTTGAAAAGAAAATTGCACCCTTACTAGGTTCCTGTCCAAAAATCGGGTCCGGGTCTGCATGGAAACCAAACATTAGGGTTAATTTGCATGCTTAGAAAAAAAACTTTTCTTGAAAATAAAGAATAAATATTAATTTAGAATGTGTTCCTTGTTTTCATCAAATTGCATGTTGAAAAGAAATCCTTCTTTACTTCCTTTAGAGCTATTGATTGAAGGAAATATAACTTTTATTGGAAGATAGGTTTAAATCAATTTACTATTGGAAAAGGTGAAAAAAAGTTATTATTAATATTGCTGGAATTTAAATTTAAAAAAATATCCATGTTGTTGTTTTATAAAAAAAAAATAGAGTCTGGTGTGAAATTATATATTTTTTTTAAAAAGAGAAGGTTTAATATTTATTTTAATGCATATTAAACTAAATCAAAAATGTTTAAAGAAAACTTTAAACAAGCGAAAGTTTCTTTTTAACAAAGAATTTTTATTTTTTAAATTAAAATTTTTTAAGTGGTGGCGGGGGCCACCACACCCCCCCTTCCCTCCCCCACCGTGGGCAACGCGCAACACAGAACCCACTGCCAAGGCAGTTGGCCTGCAGTACCCACTGTAGTGGTAGTGGGGCCGCAAGGGTACCCGCAGTGGGGTTTAAACCGCAGTGGCCCACGGCTCCCCGACCCCCATAACAATGCTTTGCTTTTAGTTTTAATTTTTTTTATATTTTATTTAATTTAAAATATTAAATTTTGATATAATTTTTATTTAGATTAATTAAATTTTGTTTTATTAATCTTTATAAAAATTTATAATTAGTTTATATAAATTAAGTTTTATTAATAGTTTTTTTTTTTAAAAAAGGTGCTATCAAGTTAAGGAATTAATATATATAGTTATATTAGTATTAAATCATTTATTTTTAAATAGTGTTTTTTGTATATGTGATTTATTGAATTATGTATAATAGTATTAATATTAGAGTGAATAATATTAATACTTATTATTAAATGTTACATTAGTATTTTCTTATATGTTGTAATTATATTCAAACTTTAGTATTTATTAATAGATTAATTTATATAAGCTAGAATTTTATAAATTACTCTATAGGGGCTTTAACTTGCATTTTTCCTTGGAAATTTAATTATAGTTATGATAGTAATTTTTTTAGATAAACGAATTTGCATAATGGTTATTATAAATTTGTTTATCACTGAGTTTTGAATTAGTTCTTTCTAAAAGTGTATTTATCATGTCATGACATATTCTAGGGTTTTCAGTTGAGGGTAAAACAATTTTTGAAGGGAACCGTAACCCTTTACAATAGGATAAAAGATAGGCAGATTAATAGCTTAACAAAAAGGAACAGTTGGGAGAAAAGAAGGAGACATTAGAAACCCCCTAGCACAACCAACCAGCAAAAAAAAGAAGAACAACAAAAAACACACGAAACCAAGAAACAACACAGCTAAGCCACTTTTTCCATAATCTCCGCAGTGTCTACCATCAACAAATCATATTGTTGGATGGCATCCCTGAGATCCTTGATTTCCTTGGTGTTGGCAGCTTTCTGCTTTTTAGCGCTTTCCCTAGTGCAAGAACCTTTGCCAGCAGAGCTGGGGTCTTTAGCAACATCATCATCCATGACAATAGGAGTAGGGTCGCCATCTAGCACAGAGAGAAGAGCCCTCAATTTACTGTTGGTCACCTTCATGCCCTCAAATTTATTCTTCATAATTATGTTGAGGGTGTCTTTGATGCTCTGGATATAGCTGGAGGTAGTCTACAAGAAGAAGTTGACCACTACATTTATCCTTATTTCAAGCTTCTCCATTAGCCTTTTATCATCATCTTCATCCTGGGTCTTAGCTTCATTCCTACCAGTATACGTGGTCTTGGCAAGAAGCAGGGAAATTTTGTTCACTCTGTCCTCAAGCTCGGAATATTTTATACTGATGTCTTTGATTTCTTCAAACAGCCAGGAATTCATCTGCATATCCATCTCGGTGAGCTCTTTGACCACCTGCATAAACCTTATGTTCTCTTGGCTCCTCTTAGTCTCATTCTCCTGGATACCCCCAAAATCCACCTTCCCTTTGAACTTCTTGTCGTTTCCCTCTTCCTTATTCTCTTTGGACTTCAGAGAGATAGCCCTGGAATTCGTGCCCTCCTTAGACGGTGTACTTTCATAGTTCACCAGAGCAGGAGAACTCTGGGGAGGGATAGGAATCTCAGTGTGAGCCATAGGAATTGGGATATCTTTTTCAACCTTCTCAAGGGAGGTATCCCTCACTTTAGTAGTCACTTTATTTCTAGTTTCCTCAATGACAAAGTTTTCCTCAGGGCCTTCAGTATCCATATCTTCAGAATTGGCATTTCTAGCTTTGTCACTTCCCATTTTCGGAGAGGACTCACTGGCATTATCCTCATACTGGACATCTTTGTCATCTTTAGTTTCCATGCCAACCTCCTTAGAGGGGAATTTAGTCACTTCACCCGTGTCAATCTTATTAGCTTCCACCTTGATATTAGTATCATTATTAGTGTCCATACCAGTCTCCTCCGTTAGGATTTTGGCTGCTTGAGTCAAATCTTCAGTGGAGTTGTCCTTCTTTTTCTTTCTAGGAGTGTTGATGTCATCCGTTATGGGTCATTTTCCTTTCTTCTCCTTAATTTTACTAGAGATCATACTACAATCCTGGAGCTTAAATTTAGCATAATCATAGATGAGAAGAATAAGCCCATCATGAAGAATGGACTTCTCAGAATATTTCCTATTCCCATAATATTGGTGCAAAGAGACTGGAGAAGGAGGTAGGGGAAATAAATTTTCCTCTTATAGAGAAAATTATTCACGAGCATAAAATTTAAATTATAAACCCTAATAAAATGACCCTCGAGCGTAAAATATTGCATAAGGGCTTTGACAAGTTTAGCCCAGAGAAGCTTCATATGACTGCGAAGAACAAAATCCCCAGACTATTTCACTAGGAGGGCTCTTTCCCCAAGAGTCTTAGGGTACATTCTAGCCACGTTCTAGGCCATAAATGTACCTCTGTAGTACCTCAAACCAAACATATCTAAGCTTGTAATCTCATAAATAAGCTTCTTAGTAACACAAAAAGACTTACTGCAAAGGGTAACATTAATGTTATCCCAATTATCAGCAAACTCTTTGGAGATGTCTTTATCATATCCATGTAATCTCTCTATGTATACAGTGACCCCACCCTCCTTGAGCTTTTCCTAGAATTAACCTCTTTCCTCCACTTACAAACTGTTGGCTCTTCCCATTTCAGTTTACCATCCATTTTAACCAAAAACCAGACTCCGGAATTTAGCACAGGAGAGATGCCAAAAACACAAAATAAAAAGCAGAGAAAGAGAAAAATGACAGCAATCATCCCTTTAAAGGAATTAATATCCCAATTCCCACATCTGTAGTTATTACTTCACTATCCTTGGAATGTGAAAGGCGCTTGCATAAGGCAATTATCCTTTCTTATAATTATAATTAGTAATTGATATGGGATTTTGGTGGATTTGATCATACTTTATGAGACTAAGGAATTCATTATTCAAGCCTTGATTGCCTTGCCAGCATCTGAAATCATCACTATAAGCTCCCACATTCTCCAGGCTGTCAGCCACGATGTTTGATTCTTTGAATGCATGGGTGACACGAGTGTCCACAAATTATGATAAGAGCCTTTTAATTTGGGTTATGATGTGACTCATGTTCCATGATGGATTATGATTACCATTTATACAATTGATGGTATTTATGGAATCACCTTCCAACCACAACTTAGAGCAGTTCTAACTTTTGGCAAGCTTGCAAGCATAGAGGGCAGTCATAGCCTCAGCAACATGGCTAGTTTGGGTGCCAATAGGTATAGTAGAATCAGCCATACAACAACCTTGAGCATTTCTAACAATTCTCCCACATCCAGCAATGCCTGGGTTACCTTTTGCCGCGCCATCAAAATTTGCTTTGAGCCAGCCTGGGGGAGGAGATTTCCAAATAGCTCCTTCATGATTATTGGAAACGAGCTTAGCAATAGAAGAGAAGTTCCAGTGATTAATGACATCCTTGTCAGAAATTCCTTCCATAAGTTTGGGCCTTATTTCACAAGCTAGATTGGTGTTTTTAGTAATACTTTTGATAGCTTTAGAGCCAATCAGCAAAGGCGTGGAATTATTATTTTTGAAGATCATGTTGTTTCTTTCTTTCCAAATCCTCCAGATAACATGGGGGGCAGTGTAACACCAAATTATTTTTCCCAATTTATGAGAAAAGGGAGGGCTCCATTACTTTAAAAACTCCTTAATAGTGTTACGAAACACCCAACTAATTTTCTAGTGTTGCACCACAGCCCTCTAGACCTCCCTAGAAAAATGACAGTGAAGGAGCAGGTGGGAAGAAGACTCGGCATCTTGCATGCATAGAAAATATCTATTAGGAAGCATCCAGTCCCTTTGAGAAAGATTCTCAGTACTAAGAATTTTTTCCTAGATAAACAACTAGAAGAAAAAGTTAATTTTTCAGATAAGGGAAGGAGACCAAACCTTATCCCAATAGGGATCTGAATTGAAAGAAGAAGACAGGGAGTACACTGAAGCCACTATGAAGCTTCCATTGGGATTAGGAGACCAAATGAGTTGGTCGTTACAGCCTTCTTTGATCACCCACGGGGTCAGATCAAGAAAAATAGCTTTCAGCAGGGGGTCAATGTCACTGAGATTAATCCTGTATGCGTGTCTAATTTGTGGTTCCTTCACTTTCCAAAGATGAGGGTTAGTAGCACTAGATTGCAATAATGAAATGAATACAAAAACTACTAATAACAAAAATATAACGTATCAATAAAATATACAAGCAAAGAAAAGGAAAAAAAATGGATGCAAACTGATGTGAGTGTTCCAATGGCTTGCTTGTAAAATTAACTAAGAAGATTTTCTTTGTCTTCTTTAAGGATCCTAATCTCCTCTAGGTCCTTATTAGGATTAGGTGATTAACTAAGTCCTAATCCCACTCTTCTTCAAGAGTCTCACACTTGTGCTTCACCTTTGAAAGACTAACACCCTAGTAGTTACTTCACTTCCTCTCCTACACTTAGAAGGATCTAAGTGTCAATTCCACTCTAACATCCATGAATCATTTCAGGGGTGTCCATCATCATGTAGATAGTCCATTTGATCCCATTTGAATCCATTTTTATGGATCTCTTAACTCTTTTTAGTCGAGTCCAAGTTTATGTCTTCAAGAGGCCTAATTGGGCTTATTACCTTGTAGCCTTTCATAGTGTGTTTTTCTCACTTCTTTCAAAAATTTCCCAAAGAATTTGAAAAACCAGTCACACATTCAGATACCCTTTACCACTTCACAAGATATTTTGAAGGTTTTAGTTTCAGAAGTCCTCCGTACATAGGGTTCCTACAATCTAGGATCAATAGAGCTAATAGGCCTAATTTCTAGGATTGTCTGCAACTTAGTAGAAAACTTACTCAAAACTTGGTCTCAGTGATTAGTATGAACTCGACCATCATATTATGTTAGGATAAGACTAAATCCTAACTAGAGTTGTACTTATTCTATACAGTACTTTCTTCCCCTGCATGAAACATGCCAATTCTTCTATCCTAAACCACTAACCGAGCACACTCAGCTCGCCTAGGGCTTAGTAGTAAAAATATCTCTCCATCTTTCTAAGACTCCTAATCCTTAAAATATGTACACTATTGACTCCCCTAACATATCCATCCATCCTTAGGTGTTTCCCATGGCTATATTTCATGGGGGAGCCATGAACTGACTAACTGGTCAGGACAGGACCAGTGGACTCACTAAACACAAAACAATTTAAATAAGACCTTATACTATCTCAAAATGACTAAATTAATGGATTAAAAATGTTTATAAACATATTAGGAACAAAAAACAACCATTAGTTTGAAGCTTTCAATCCATAAGATGGCACTGTCACAATGAAATGCACGGGTTTCTCAGAAAACCAAAATTGCAGACTATATTACTCCTTCCAAACTTGTTACAATGAATGACTCCTCCCTAGATTTGAGTCCTTGGGTAACATTAGATTCCATCTCCATGATTATAGGCTTTTTTTTTTATTCCCCACTCCTATTCATAAGGGGATCCAAAGATAACCGAGTTGCATGCAAAATTTGTAATAATTACAAATGTTGTCATAGCAACATTTTAGCAACTTTTGGCATCTTTGCCATTATGCCTTCTCCCTAAGTTTTAGGACCTCTAACCTCTTCATTTCAAGGATCCAAGATCATCAAAGGCCTCAAGGCATCTCTATGTCCTCATTTATGTGTTTAGGAGACATTCATGACTCAAATCCAACATTTAGAAACTAAGCCTAAGTAATTGAAAAACTACTAACAATGGCTATTGTTGTGACCTTAGTCCTAATTACTAACTCACCTAGCCCACATTACAATGACCTTCTAAGGTATAGAAATAACCTAACTATCTTGACTTGGCCAATGTCAAGTACAAGACAAAAATGATAAAAACATGGAGGTTAGCCTAGGTGTGCTCCTGCACCATCCTCCCCGAAACAAAAAGATCAATCCACCCTTGGATTGAGGATGCTTGGATCAATCCCCATATTCTTTAACTCTAATTCTTTGACCCATACTGCATCAACATCTATTTGATCATGCTTTGTTATCAAGTGTTCCTTGTAGGCTTTGGTTCTAGTCTGTTTGTAGACTCTAGTATCCAATACACTGTCAACTCCTGTGACTGTAACAGGGGGTAATTGAAGTTCTTCCACATCCCTGATTACTTCTTGGAGACTCTGATCCATGTCTTGTTGTGGTCCTTTGTAATGGACTAAGTCTGCAATGTTGAAAATAGGTGACAATCCACTGTCTTCTGGGAGCTCAACTCTGAATGCATTCTCTCCATGTTTAGCTAAGATAAGACAGGGACCTATCCTTCTCATCTGCAACTTGTGAGGGACTCCCTTTTGAAGTCTTGATTTGTTAATATGCACCATGACCATGTCACCCACTTTGAACTGAACAGTTCTCTTACTCTCATCAACCTTGGCTTTATGTTTCATGGTATTCTCTGTCAAAGTCTTCCAGACTGTTTCATCTATATCTTGCATTGCATAGGAAAAATCATCTACATATCCACTTACCTTCACTCCATCCTTCAAGTCTCTCAACTCATAGACTCCTCTAGGATGCAATCCATATACTATCAAAAACGGGCTCTTCCCTGTTGATCTATTGATGGTATCATTGTAGGCATACTCTATATGCCCAATCAAGTGATCCCATTGCTATCCATACTCCTTGGTCAAGCATCTTAGTAGATTTCCAAGGCTTCTATTCACCACTTCAGTCTGACCATCAATTTAGGGATGGTATGCAGACCCAAAGGATAAATTAGTGCCTAATCTTTGCCAAAGAGTCTTCCAAAAATGACTCATAAATTTGGTGTCTCTATCAAACACAATGCGCTTAGGTAACCCATGGATTCTTACTATCTCTTTGAAGAAGAGAGAGGCTATTTGGCTAGAATCATTAGTGGTATTGCATGGCACAAAGTAAGCCATCTTACTGAATCTTTCCACAACTACATAAACACTATCCATGCCTTGTCTTGTCTCAGGTAACCCAACTACAAAATCCATGCTCAAGCAATCCCAAGGCCTAGTGGGAATAGGTGCTAGTTGATAAAGGCCTACATTTGAAGAAGTGCCTTTTGCTCTTTGACATACAATACAACTTTCTACATACCTCCTAACATCAAGATTCATCCTTGGCCAATAATAGAACCTTTGAACAAGTTCTTGGGTCTTAGTGATTCCAAAGTGACCACTCAATGCACCATTGTGCTTTTCTTGGATTAAGTTCTCCCTAATAGACCCTCTAGGGACACACAACTAATTTCCATTGAACAAAATATTACTTTGCAAAGTGTATTCAGCATACTTACTATGAAAATGGTTTTTGTATTCAGCACATACCTTATAAATGTCTGCAAAATCGTCATCATCAACATATAGATCTTTGAAATGATCTATTCCCATGCTCTTCAACTAAATTTCCTGAATTGTGAGAGCTCTCCTAGACAATTCATCTACCACTTTATTGAGGACACATTTCTTGTGTTTGATATTAAAGGTATAAGCTTGTAATTATTCCACCCATTTCATGTGCTTGTGGCTGAACTTCTCTTGAGAATTCAGAAAACTTAAAACTTGATTATCTGAGTAGACTATGAACTCCTTAGGGAGTAAATAGTGTCTCCATTTCCTTAAAGCCTGACCCAATGCATATATTTCAAGGTCATAGGAAGAATACTTCCTCTTGGTTTCACTCAACATTTCTGAATGAAATGCTACTGGTCTGCCCTCTTGGCTTAGGACAGCTCCAATAGCCACATTGCTTGCATCACACTCAATGGTGAAAAGATTCTCAAAGCTTGTCAAGACTAAGACAGGTTGGGTAGCAATCTTTTCTTTCAACAACTCAAAACTCTTGGTGGCTTGTTCATTCCATACAAACCTTGTCTTCATTCCTCCTTTGATTGTGTCCAACATGGGAAAACAAATAGCACTAAACTGCCTTATAAACTTCCTATAATACTGAGCAAGGCCTTGAAAACTTCTTACCTTTGTTTCTGACCTTGGATTAGGCCAATTCATGATGCTTCCACTTTACTCTTGTCCATTTTTAGATTGCCATGAGATAGAACAACCCCAAGGTACGCTAGCTCTATTTTGATGAACTCACATTTCTCCAATTTAATCATCAACTTCTCTTCATGCAACTTCTTGAAGACAGTCTCAAGGTGTTGAAGATGCTCCTCTCTTTTCCTACTATAAATAAGTATATCATCAAGATATACTACTAAAAATTTGTCAATGTAGTCTTTAAGGACTTCATTCATGAGCCTCATGAATGTGGAGGGGGCATTAGATAGTACAAATGGCATGACAAGCCATTCATACAAACCTTCACTGGTTTTTAATGTTGTCTTCCACTCATCTCCCTCATGTATCCTAATTTGGTGATAGCCACTCTTCAATTCTATCTTACTAAAGTACTTAGCTTCACCTAGACAACCCATTAGGTCCTCAATCCTAGGTATGGGAAACCTATACTAGGAAACCTATACCTAATGGTTATCCTATTTATGGCTCTTGAATCAGTACAAAGTCTCCATTTCCTCCTTTCTTTGGTGCTAGGATAGTAGGTACTGCACAAGGGCTAATGATTTTCTTGATAAGGCCTTGGTTAAGGAGTTCTTCTATTTGCCTACCAATTTCCTCATTTTGTCTAGGTGTCATCTTGTAGACTTACTTATTAGGAAGGGTATCTCTAGGTATGAAGCCTATCCTATGACTTATGGCTCTTGTAGGGGGTAATTTTGATGGTCATCCATCACTTACTATGCCTTCATAAGTCTGCAACATACTTTGTATCTCCTTAGGTATCTCTGATTTCTTGTCTCTTTTTTCTTCATTCTTTTCTCTTGGTCTTATCACCAATGCATTTCCAACTCCTTCTCCTTCTTCCATGGCTTCTATGAATTCTTTCTCACCCACCATAAGCACATTAGGACCTGTTGTCTTCACATCTACATCTTCTAACAATGATTGGATCTTGAAAGTTACTTTATATTTCTTGAATATATAGGAGTTCTTCACTCAGTCATGGATAGCTTGGTGGTCAAATTGTCATGGCCTGCCTAGGATCAAATGACATGCATCCATGGGCAGCACATCACATAGAACCTTGTCCTTATATCTCCCTATAGAGAACTCTATCCATGCTTGCTCGTTGACTAAGACATGTTGTCCCTTATTGAGCCATGTGACCTTGTAAGGATGGGTATGAGGTATCCTTGTCATGCCTAACTTGCTAACTGCTTCCTCTGACACAATGTTGTCAGTAGACCCTGAGTCTACAGTGACTCTACATACTTTTCCCATCACCTTACATTTGATTCTGAATAGAAACCTCCTTTGGCTTGGCTCCTCCTTGACTGGTTCCTTGATCAATGTTCTCCTCATCATGAGGTTCTCACCTTCTTCGTAATTTAGTGGTACCTCAGAGTGTGTCTCTATTACATTTGTCTCTTCATGAACTAAATTAGTTCTCTTGTTACCTCCCTGAGAAGTACTACCCTTCTCTGGACACCTATAAGCAGGGTGTCCCATTTGGTTGCAATGGTAACATTTCATATTGGAAAAGTAATTGCCTCTTCCTTGTCCACCACTTATACCTCTGAAACTTGAGTCCCTTCCTCTTCCACCTCTACTAGAACTTCCCTCTTGCTGCTCAGTGTACTTGACTTCTCCTTGTGTCCTTGATTCTGAACTTCTTCCACCATAGCCACCTCTTGTTCCTCTATTATCCCTTCCTCTACCTCTTCCTTTGGAGGTTTTCTCTTGCTTTCTTTTTCCTTTCTCCTCTATCTTCAAGGCCATTTGATAACATTGGTGAATGGTTTTGAAGTTCACAAGACTCATGTCTTCTTGAATAGACCACTTGCGTCCATTCAAGTATCTAGCTAGCTTGATGCTTTCATCTTCCACCACTTGTGACCTTAAGCACACCTTTTGGAACTCTTCGGTGTATGCTTGGACATCCAAATCTTTTTGTCTAAGATTGTGTCTTCTCCCATTCAGCTGAACCTCATAATCATCAGGTAAGTAAGTCTGCTTGATTTTAGTCACAATTCCCTTCCATGAGACTATAGGACTCTTTCCTTCTTTCTCCCTCTCAGTTTGAACAAACTTCCACCGTGTGAGAGCTGATCCTCTTAACCTTGACTTGGCCACACTCACTTTTTGGGCCTCTATGATACCATCACATTTGAAATGGTTCTCTATATTGTCAATCCAATCCAAAACTGAATCTAGATCCATTTGTCCACTAAAAAGTGGTACACCCTCTAAAGCTTTGCCACTTAAGACCTTCAATGCCTTTCAGAAGGGTTCTTGATCACTAACAGGGTCAAGGGTTGCAACTTCCTCTTCTACATCCACTCCCTTTTCCCTTGCTTCTTCTTCTTCTTTTTGATCTATCTTATCTTTCATCTTCTCAACTTTGTCTTGGACTTCTCCCAAGAGTTCCTCCATTTGAGACAACCTTTCTCTTAACAACTTGTCGTCTTCTTCTTGCTCATCCACATTTTTTGCTAACTCAACGTTAGTCACCATGGCTTTGTCTTCTACTGATCCAAATAGTGTATTCTCTCTGACTAATTCAATAGGCTGAAACATCCACCACAAGCTTGATCTTTAATCAAGCTCTGATACCAATATGATGTGAGTGTTCCAATGGCTTGCTTGCATAATTAACTAAGAAGATTTCCTTTGTCTTCTTCAAGGATCCTAATCTCCTCTAGGTCCTTATTAGGCTTAGGTGATTAACTAAGTCCTAATCCCACTCTTCTTCAAGATTCTCACACTTGTGCTTCATCTTTGAAAGAATAGCACCCTAATAGTTACTTCACTTCCTCTCCTACACTTAGAAGGATCTAAGTGTCAATTCCAGTCTAACATCCATGAATCATTGCAGGGGTGTCTATCATCATGTAGATAGTCCATTTTATCCCTTTTAAATCCATTTTTATGGATCTCTTAACTCTTTTTAGTCAAGTCCAAGTTTATGTCTTCAAGAGGCCTAATTGGGCTTATTCCCTTGTAGCCTTTCACAGTGTGTTTTTCTCATTTATTTCAAAAATTTCCCAAAGAAGTTGAAAAACCAGTCACACATTCAGATACCCTTTACCACTTTACATGATATTTTTAAGGTTTTAGTTTCATAATTCCTCTGTACATAGGGTTCCTACAATCTAGGATCAATAGGGCTAATAGGCCTAATTTCTAGGACTAACCACAACTTAGTAGAAAACTTACTCAAAACTTGGTCTCAGTGATTGGTATGAACTCAAACATCATATTATGTTAGGATAAGACTAAACCCTAACTGAAACTATACTTATTCTATACATTACTTTCTTCACCTACATGAAACATGTCAATTCTTCTATCCTAAACCACTAACTTGGCACTGTCAGCTCGCCTAGGGCTTAGTAGTAAAAATGGCTCTCCATATTTCTAAGACTCCTAATACTAAACATATGTACAATACTAACTTCCATAACATATCCATCCATCCTTAGGTATTTCCCATGGCTATATTTCATGGGCGATCCATGAACTGACTAACTGGTCAGGACAGGACCAGTGGACTCACTAAACACAAAACAATTTAACTAAGACCTTATACTATCTCAAAATGACTAACTTACTAAATGAAAAATGTTTGTAACTATCTTAGAAACACAAAACAACCATTAGTTTGAATCTTTCAATCCATAATATGGCACTGTCACAATGAAATGCACGGGTTTCTCAGAAAACCAGAATTACAGACTGTATTGCTCCTTCCAAACTTGTTACAATGAATGAATCCTCCCTAGATTCGAGTCCTTGGGTAACATTAGATGCCTTCTCCATGATTCTAGGCCTTTTTGGTTGATTCCCCACTCCTATTCATAAGGGGATCCAAAGATAACCGAGTTGCATGCAAATGTTGTCATAGCAACATTTTAGCAAATTTTGGCATCTTTGCCATTATGCCTTCTCCCTAAGTTTTAGGACCTCTAACCTCTTCATTTCAAGGATGCAAGATCATTAAATGCCTCAAGGCATCTCTATGTCCTCATTTATGTGATTAGGACACATTCAAGACTCAAATCCGACATTTAGCAACTAAGCCTAAGTAATTGAAAAACTACTAACAATGGCTATTGTTGTGACCTTAGTCCTAATGACTAACTCACCTAGCCCACACTGCAATGACCTTCTAAGGTCTAGAAACAACCTAACTATCTTGACTTGGCCAATTTCAAGTATAATCCAAAAATGATAAAAATATGGAGGTTAGCCTAGGTGTGCTCCTGCACCACAAACCCAATTGCTTGAAGATTCTATTGTCTCTCTCTACTCCTTCTAAAATGTTGTTTTTGATGCTCAGTATTGGTGTGGGCAACGTCTATGACTTGGGAGTGTTGAGAATTTTATAATTTAAATGTGTGCGTGATTGTAAGATGGCTTGAATGCTAGAACCAATCTGACAGAGTAATGGCACATGTGAGCTTGAAATCCTGGATGTATGATCGCAAGAAGGCTTGATGCTTGAACAAATATGACAGAGTAATGGCACACGTAAGATTGAAATATTGGATGCTTCAAATGGTTATGAAGGGTTTGTTATATAGGAATTGAGAATGAGATGAATGGTTGAGATCAATCCCAGAGATAGGAAGATGAACGGTTGAGATAAATCCCAGAGATAGGAAGATGAATGGTTGAGATTAAAGGTGACTGGAGAAGCCATCAGTAAACTCCACCTCTTCAACTGGGAGAGGCGAGATAGAGTTTGGTTGATTGAAGAGCTAATTGTGAGTTGCCTTTTCAAACTGAAGAGGTGGGTGGAGTTACCCATGTGAATGGGAGAGATGGGTGGAGTTACACATGTGAACTAGAGAGGTGGGTGGAGTAACCCATGTGATCTGATTAAGGATTATCTCTTTGAACATAATATATTATTTAATTCATTTATGTAATTAAATTTTTCAACATGTGAGATAATTGAATTCTTTTTAATTTAGAATTGCTTTATTGAAAGAAATTAAATTAATTTAATTCAAAGAATTAAGTTACTAAGTTTAAATATTTCAATTTAAACTATAAGAAAATGAATTTAATTACTTAATTAATGGTAATTAATCAATTAAGGTTAATTAATTAAATAAAATTAATTTTTTAATTAATTTTGGGAATTTGATTAGAGGATTTGGGGAATGAATTTAGAGGAAAATAGATGATTAATTTGTTGGAATTATATTGGAATGATGTACTGAGAGGGGAGGGGTGAATTAGTACCTCTAAAAACTTTTTTGGTTAGCCCATTAACCCTTAATCATCAGTTTGTAAATTATCTTATCTAATTGTTCATCTTTCTTTACGTATATGCAATCATATCATAACTTCTTTAATATGTAACCATAAAAGAAACATTCATGAAAATAGATAACACATAACACAAGATATGATATCGCAGAAAACTCCTGTTAGGAAGTAAAAATTGTGGTGGGGATTGTTACCCACAAGACTTCACTATCTGTAGATAAGAAGGGGCCAGTTAAGGCTTACAATTGGTCACTTCTGATGACCTACCCTGTTAGGAGTATTACAGTGGAGAACTATTAAGATCTACTTCATTTGAAGCTTTAGCAACACTGTTAAGTGTGCACTCTGTTAAGAGATTTGTAAAGAACGATTAAGTCCACCTTCTACAAAAGGATTTTAGATGTGATGCACTTGTTAGAATGCAACTACATAAGTCTTTGATCTAATTATGTATGCAATCTCTAATTGCTGATAACAGATCCAGTAAAGCTTCCTATGTATAAGTAATCATCCTTCCATGATTGAATAATACCTTTGTCTGCTCTTCGGTAGCCTCTGTGTGTTATTGACAACTGATATGATCTATTTCTGAACTTTGCATGAATTTTGCCTTCTGCTCCTTAGATGCTCATCGTGGCTATCAACAATAATGAATTAATAACTCACAATTGTTTTGAACATCTATTTATACTAGATTTTGGCTCAATTCTTGATTCACGCTTCGCAAGTTAACTCTAGATCCAAGGTTTACAACTTGACCCTGATCTTTAGTTAGATATGTTTTAGATCTGTTAGGATGCTTTAAAACATTTACATAAAGCTTGCTTGACCCTCAAGTTATGATTTAAAACAAATTAAAACTCTATAAATAGAATTACATTACTTTATCCGTCGTGTAAAACTCAGATCCACTATTTGTGGATTCTCTAACTGACTATCGGTTCTGACGGTCAGTTTTCTTTGTCGTCGGTGTTCCTTTCTTGAACTAGTCATCGGGTATGCCTTTTTTGTTCCATCGGTTTTGTTCTCAAAACTGTGTCGTCGGTGATTTCCTGTTCACTTTGTCAGTGCAAAACTTGTCAGTGGTCGTCGGTCAATTCCATACTTAGCATTTTTTCATGACCTTTGTGTTTTGTCGGGTATGCTCGTTGTTTACCGGTAATGCTTGTAGTCCGCCGGTAATTCTTGTACCGATGATCTCTGTCAATGTTTTTCACTAAGTGTACTAATGGAAAAATTAATGCATCAATCTCCCCCTTTGACATTAGTATCAAAAACATGATATGTGCAACATACTGAGTGTATTAGTATGTACACCTGTGTATACTCCTTCCTTAGTCATTTGAATGACTCCCCCTATGTATATGCCGATAAGTGCAAGTATATATACATATCCTTATGTACTTTTCTTTTCCCCTTTTTTGATATATATTGTACATAACTATCTTTAAATATCTATTCCTTCTGTACATACAATATACATTTCCTTTCTATTCCTCCTTTTTTTATTCTAAAGGCAAAGGTACTTACAACTTGTCAAAAAGGTGGGAATGTGAAGATTTGATCTCCTCCGTCATCTTTTCCCATTTATCCTTTAGCAATTCTAGAGCCATGTGCTCCAGTGATATCCATACATATATATCATAGATGTTGTCTACTATAGACATCTCTGGGGTTGCAATAAGGTTTCTTGCTTCAGAAATATGTTGTTGTAGAATGGTAAGATTAGGCAGAATGTGTGCCTATAGTTCTGTAATCTCACCTCTTAGTTGTGTTTCAGCCTCCCATATCTCTTGCCTTAGCCTTTTAGCCTCAATGACCTTGTCATGATGCACCTTGATACTGTCTGCATTTGAGGTTAGGCTTTGTGCACTTGCTGTGACATTAGAATCTATCTATGCTAATTTTTCACTATTTTCCTGTGTAAAATTCTCAAGTGTGCACATCTTTTGAACTAAGGTAATTGCTTCAGCAATCATTGGCTCTAATTGATCAGTTAGTTTAGAGAGATTTACCTTGTTCAATGCCATGTCTTGGCTGATTTTATCAATTAACTTGTATTGATACTTCTTTTCTACTTGTTCTTCCATAGCTTGTTCTGCATCTATATTCTGCTCTGAGATTGCATCGGTAAGAATAGCTATTTGTTCCTTAACTGTAGTATTTGCTTCAAGTTTTACCTTAGGAACAAGTTGTTGGAGAATGTCTCTTGCCTTTTCAAGTGCCTTTGTTTCCCTGTGTTCTTGTATCATTTTCTTTTGAATGGATTTTCTTTGACATAGCACTCCAAACTCTTGAAGTTTATCACTGTCCAAAGCGGGAATATCCCAGTTTGGAACTTCTATTACTTCATCCAGTGTAACATCCAAGATGTCTTTCTTTATTGTTTTCTTCTTCTACTACTTTGGTCGGGTGGAAAATTGATGTACTACCATCTATAAAGCTTGAGATTGGGTTGACTTGGTAGGTGAGGGTTGAGAAGATGAGGCATCCTTTTGTATCTATTCTAAGTCCACTGGCTGGTTTGATGAAGATGTTGCCTCATTTTCCTTAGGTGTATCAACAAATGTATCTTCTTTATGTTTTATACCTTCATCCTGCTTGACTCCTTCACTTTTATCTTTTTCTTCACCCTTTCTCAGTGTATCCTCTATTTTATTAGCAGCTTCTTTGTTTTGTTCATTTGACACTTCTTGTTGATTGTCGGTTGCATCCTTCATTTCTGTATCTGTATCCTTTTGAGTGTTGGATGCAACTTTGTTTTCATCCGTATCCATATCTTTGGGTATATTATCATCTTTCTTAGATGATTTGTCCTAACTTGACTGAATATCAATATCATCTATTAAAATATTCATGTATGTAGGTGTATTGACTATTGCAGTGTCAATAGATGTATCCTGTCCATCGGTATTTCCCTCTGCAGCATTTATGTCTTCATCTTTTTGAACTTCTGCTGCAGGGTCTTGTCCTATGGTGTCATTGACAATGTTGTCTAGCCAAGATTCATCATTTATATCATAAGTTAAGTTACCTTTTATTGACAATTCTTCTTTGGTAACTTCTTCATCCTCTAAACTGATGTGAATTTGACTTGCTGGTACCTAATTTTCTTCACTATTTTTAGGCCATTCTTCATCTATAATATTGATCTATTTATGGCCAGTTATCTATACTTCTTCACTGTCTAACTCAACTATTGAGTTATTTATTTGGGTGAAAGTTTCCTTCTCATAACTACTCTCCTTATCAGGATTGAGTATCTTTCTCCATGTATCATGGGTTTCTTGTTCTAGCTCTATAAGCTTCTCTTTAAGAAATTTATCAGCTCTCATTTTGGGTGAGAAACTTTTTGCATATTTCTCCATGATTTCATTGATTTCTTCTCTCTTTGATTTAGGAGGCATAAGAGAAACCAATACTCTTTCTCTTATCCTTTTCTCCTCATGGAGTGCAAAAGTGAATCTAGAAGATATTCTAATCAATAGTTCTTGTGGTACATCACATGTAGTGAATTGTAGTGGGATATAATAGTGTCTGCACATCTTAGCTATAAGTACATCTTCAATCTTATTCTATTCTACAGAATCCCATGTTAACCATTTCCTAATCTTAGGATGTTCAATAGATGGTGCTCCAGAAATGTACTTACATATTTCATCAATGTCTTCAGTGGGTGATGTAACCTTTGCTGTTCCCTTTTCTTGTTTTGTAGTGTCAGGTTCATCCATAGCTGAGTCCTCTAAATCCTCATTTGTCTGAACAAATTTCCTCCTTTTGGTTGGTTCCCTAACTGGTTGTTTTGCCTTTGGTGTGTCAGGTTTCCTCTTATACACCTTTCCTTTTACCATGGGAGAAGGAGTTGCATCCTTTTCTATTTGACTCCTTGTTCTTGACTTCTTTGGTGGAGGAGGAGGTGGTGAATCAGACTTCTCTTCCTCTGATTCATTTTTCTCTGTTGTATCACCGATGGGTAGCTGGTCCCCGGTGAGTTCCTCCTTACCCTCTTGTTCCTCTTCACCTTCTCTTTCTTCTTCTCCTTCAGAATATATGTTCAAGTTCTTTTTCAAATTCTTCACCATTCTTTTCTACTATTTTATAGCCTTCTTGACAACAAGATTTGTTTTAATCTTCTATTTGGCCTCTTCATAGGTACCAAATCTTAGTTGCTTGTTGTCTACTGGCTCATTTAATAGTGCCTTAATGCACTCATTGGCTAATCCTGCTTTGATTTCGTATTCTAATTTAGAAAGCCAAGATTTACTTGGTACTACTGCTTGGATGTATGTGAAATCAGTATCTACCATAAAACATATGTCTTCTTGGTGTTCCTCTATCAGAATTTTAGGAATTCTAGTTCTGGCTTGCATCATTTCCTTAATGGTTTTGAAATACTCATGCATAACATTATCAAAATTTGTTCCTAGTGATTCTATAAATTCACCTAGCTGAATGGTTATGGGTCTGCTTGTGTCCCATACAACTTTTCCTATGGAAGGAAAGTATTCTTCAAAGTAAAAGAATATGCACATTATGAGGGAACCAAACTTACAAGTGTTTGTCCTTGAAGACCTTATTGTGCACATGTTCTCCTCTAATTGATGTAACAAGATCTCTGCAAGATCCATCTTCTTTCCCTATTTGATGATCTTGTATGTTGTGCTCATAGTTGTACTTGATATGCTATTCATTCGACTTGCTTGGAAGATCTTATATCCAACAACACATGCTCCAAACTTCAGCTCTACGTCGGTAATGGTGTTGACCTTTAGTGCTCTTTTATTTGATTTAGCACCAGTCAGTTTTTCCATTTCTGCCAGAGATGGGTGCTTGTGAGCCTGTGGTTTATTGGTTGTAGGATAACCAATAACCGCATGAATAACATCCTTTGTTATTTCCTTTGGCTTGTTTAGCCATAGAGTCTTGTTGTGAACTCTGCTAAGAACAATCTTTATCCATTCTATTTTGAAGAGCTTGGGAAAATACAGTGCATTTGTGAGTCCCTTTACTTCCAAATGTTTGTGCTCTTCTTTGAGCTTTCCAGCATCATCACATAGTGCCCTATAGGCATTATCTAGTTCTAGATCTCCTATTTTTGAGATCTTGCAGTGAATATAGGACCTCACGTCCTCTACCAGTAAAACCCTAGGTGGGATTCTGGAGAATGCTCCCAAATCGTTAGGTTGTGAAGCTATTTCAGGGTGTAGCTTGTATTTAGGTTCAGCACACGAGCCTTTACTGACAAGCTTGAAGGATTTCTTCTTATCTTCCTTAATTTTCTCAACTCTAGAAGTCGATGTCATCTTGTTTGCAAAAATTTAGGGCTTTTTGCAAATAAAACAATGCGGTCGGTGAGTGTTATTACTTACGGATTCTCTGTGATTGCCTGTGAATGTGAATGCTTCGTGCCAAATTGATTTTTGCTGGGTCACTTTCCAAATTGCTCTTAAATCACTCTGGTCTGCTCTTCTCTGCTCAAAAATCGTGGGTGCAAAAATGAGTTTACTCGTCATGCTTTTATAACCTTTTTATGCCCTAAGTTGTCATTAATGCTTACCAACTCGTTGGTATATGAAGACTGATTTTGTTGGTAGAGACATTCATAACATCTTCGGTGTCTGTGCAAAGCGTCGAGGTTGCTAGCGGTTTTGGAGACTTCACCGATGATTGTCGGTGAGGTTGCGAAGACAGATTTTGTTGATTCAACATTCATCGATATCCGTCAGTTTACACTTAGCTTGTGTAATGACCGATACATTCTGGTAAGTAGTACTAACTTTTCTGTGAGTGTTCACCGATGCAAATTATGCCCAATAACCGATGGTTTCTTTTCAATATTTTTATCATACAACAATATTTTGCATCTTTATTCATGCTTATATTACAATATGAACTATGTGTAATGGAACCGATGCATAGTAAAACTTGTCATAATGCAGTTCCATACTTACTTGTGCAATCTAGTTGGATGTAGTGATGTCACCGGATCCATTGGATGAGGTTTCACCATTTGCATTGCTTGTTCCAACACCTTTAGTGTTTGTGGCTTTTACTCACATCTTGTTTCTCATTCTCTTGATGTCATCAAAGGTATTTCCATTGGGATGTGTACTTGTGTCTGTCAGTCAGTCTTTGCAATATTTTATCACATGTCCAACCTTATGACAATGTAAACATGCCATACTTGGATTGGTCCAACCTCTTGACCTTCTGGTC
>MU224334.1:4976561-5041619 GCA_018584345.1 Thuja plicata
ACAGTGGAGACCTGTTAAGATCTACTTTGTTTGAAGCTTTAGCAACACTGTTAAGTGTGCACTCTGTTAAGAGATTTGTAAAGAATGGTTAAGTCCACCTTCTACAAAAGGATTTTAGATGTGATGCGCTTGTTAGAATGAAACTACATAAGTCTTTGATCTGATGATGTATGAAATCTCTAATTGTTGATAACAAATCGAGTAAAGCTTCCTATGTATAAGTAATCATCCTTCCATGATTGAATAATACCTTTGTCTGCTCGTCGGTAGCCTCTGTGTGTTCTTGACAACTGATATGATCTATTTATGAACTTTGCATGAATTCTACCTTCTACTCCTTAGATGCTTGTCGTGGCTATCAACAATAATGAATTCATAACTCACAATTGATTTGAACATCTATTTATACTATATTTTGGCTCAATTCTTGATTCACGCTTCGCAAGTTAACTCTAGATCCAAGGTTTACAACTTGACCTTGATCTTTAGTTAGATATGTTTTAGATCCGTTAGGATGCTTTTAAACATTTACATAAAGCTTGCTTGACCCTCAAGTTATGATTTAAAACAAATTAAAAATCTATAATTAGAATTACATTCCTTTATCTGTCGTGTAAAACTCAGATCCACTATTTGTGGGTTCTCTAACTGACTGTCGGTTCTGACGGTCGATTTTCTTTGTCGTCGGTGTTCCTTTCTTGAACTAGTCGTCAGGTATGCCTTTTCTATTCCATCGGTTTTGTTCTCAAAACTGTGTCATCGGTGATGGTCTCAGTGTTATGTTATTGACCTGTCGGTGATGTCCTGTTCACTTCATCGGTGCAACACTTGTCAGTGTTTGTCGGTCAATTCCATACTTAGCATTTTTTCATGACCTTTGTGTTCTGTCGGGTATGCTCATTGTTTGCTGGTAATGCTTGTAGTCCGCCGGTAATGCTTGTATCGATGATCTCTGTCAATGTTTTTCACTAAGTGTACTAATGGCAAAATTAATGTCATCATAATTAATGATTAAAAAACCATTAATTAATAGATGAAAATTAGTGTTTTTAATTTTAAAGTCACAAACCTGTCCATTTTAGGGTGTCTACATTTGCCCCTCTTTGATACAATGTGGTGTGTTGCAGTGTGCCAAAGATTCTCTATTTTGATCCTGCCCCAGCTTGCCCTGGCAATAGCAGGTGTACTTATGCCCCCTCAACAAATTTGAGCAAAAAGTCACGACATGAGCGTTAATTTGTTGAAATGGAAAATTGTGAATATGGGTAACTAACTAATTTGAAAAATGCTTTATTATGCCCTTGATATTGAGTTTTGTAATTTTCAGGGTCTGAGAAGATAATTTTGAGGTCTTGAAGGAATTAGGGTTTTTTGAAAACCTCTATAAATAGCTAGGAGAGCCTTTCATTTTTCACTTTGCACTTTGGATCTCTGACAATTCTGGTGAGTTTGTATCATGTTTTCTTTGCTTTTTGTGTCTTCTTTGAGCTATGGCGGGCATTCTAGGTGTTGTACATGTCTCTCATCAGCTTCATACTTTTCATTGGCCAGCTGGTGCATGACTTTCAGTAAGTGATCTTGTCCTCCTTGTCATTAATGCGCTCATTTATTGCATTTAAAATTATTGTTTTTTTTTTAAATTTCAAACAGTGTCGCAATAGGCTGCAGTTTTTCCACAGTTGCAGTTTTAATGCCGCAATTGACAATTGCATGCCATAATCGATAAGTGTGTTGCATTCATCGTGTTTATTACTGCAATTGTCATTTGCTTTCCGCAATTGATGTTTGTTTGTCGCAAAGGCCTTCAAAGTGCCACATTTGTTTGTGGATTGCCGCAATTATTCTGATAATCATTTTTTATCATGCATTAATGAATTGACAATTCTTTTTCACTGACCTATTTCTGATACTTTTCTTTCTGTTATTTTGCATTTTGCAGGGACTATCCTTCAATGTTGGGAGTCGAGACCCTCAGGTTTGGTTCTGCACTTTCAGGTTACTAAGGTTGAGAGTGACATCTTGAGGCAGTTATGACTCTACTAGATTTGCTATATGTCTGAGATCACGACCAATAGGGGTCTGATCTCCACCTTATTAGAGAGGTGGAATTTTGAGACCTATACCTTTAGTTTACCGATTGGCAATTTCACAGTCAGTCTGGAGGATGTTTATCGCATCTTGCATATTCCTATTCATGGGGCCTTTGTTGAGTACCTTTGTTGAGTACGACTGGGATGCTAGTGTGACTACACTGTCTGAGCTTTCTGGGCTACCCCAGGATCAACTTGGGATGTTTGATCCCTATGATATCCCATGGTCTAGATATGGGATGGGTCTAGATAGGTTGTCCACATTGTTAGGTAGTTTGATTTGTGGGATTTTGTGTCCCGATCGTCGCTAGCACGGATTCTTTGTCAGGTTTGGTACCTGTCTTCATGGTATGGTTCAAGATCGTACCTTATATGCCTAGGGTCCATGCATATTGGCCCACATGTACTTTTATATATTCTACACTACTTACCTCGGAGGTAAGTCACTTGGTTGTAGTGCTACATTGCTTCAAATATGGGCTTGGGAGCACATTGCAGTGTGCAGGCCCATTGGTGCTCAGGATCTTCCTGCAGGGAGACCGTATGTATTCATGTATGATGGTGCCATCATTCAGTCTAACATGGGACACTTGATATTTTGGCGGCAGCAGCTGGATATGATGTCGCACTTTATCTGGAGGCCTTGTAGGGATTGTCTTGTTTGGGATGGAGAGGATGTGCATTTACCTTTTTGTCGTCAGCGGAGGTTCCTGATCAATCATGTCAGTAGGCACATGCATATGATAGAATTCAACAACACCAATAGGGTGTTGTGGTAGTTTGGAGAGAGGCAGGATGTCACTAATTCATATGCCTATTTTGCTCGTAGATTGAGAGATGATACTCTTTGGGGTGTAGTCATTCCTCTGGATGTGACTGTTATTGAGTTTTAGGGTCTCATGCCTGTTACATGGACTTGGCAATCTTCTACTGTGGATGCTAGTATGTATTCTGATTCTTCCCTTGCTTGATGTATTTCTTTGTTCTGATGTGTCCATACTTAGTTATATTTTCTTCTCTATTTAATGTAGCTTTCTTTTGGATACTCCTTTATGTTGAACATGTATGTGTTACTGATGTCTAAACTTGTTTTCTTTTCAGGCACTAGACCACAGTATGATGCATGGTGGCAGGAATCTCGTCTGGAGCCACTAACTGATCTTTCTTGCCTGGTTGTTGGTAGACTCTTAAGGAGGTCACGTCAAAGGCAGGGTTGAGGGAGGGATGGTGGTGGCAGGGATGGATGTGGTAGGGATGGAGGTCGGGAGAGAGATGGGGGCCGGGATGGTGGGCAGGGGAGGGGTGGTGATGATGGAGATGATCTTGGTCCTAGGGGTGCTAATGGTGGGGTGTGGACAAGGGTTCGGCGGAGTAGTGGTAGGAGAGTTGGCTTCAGCACCGTCCTTGAGGATGAGGAGGCTTTGGAGGAGGCACCACAGTTGCTTCGTAGAGTGTGTCATCATACTGTTGTTGTGTTAGCTCTAAGAGTGGAGGATAGATTTATAGCAGAGGACGTGGATGTAGAGATAGGTGACATTGATGTTGAGGCATTGGATGCAGAGAGTGCAGGTTCTGGCACGTCTAGTGGGAGTAGAAGTAATGGCAGCAGTACTGGGGATAGTGCAGATAGTAAGGACTCTTGGGTTGTGCGGGAGAGGGGAGATGAGGGATTAGGGGATAGGGCAGAGGAGGGAGATATGAATGTGGCTATGTGAGGGATGGACATAGATCCTTCGGATCTTGAGAGACTTAAACAACAGGTATCATATTTGCAGGCTAGATTGGCATCTTCTAATGCACGAGCCACTACATTAGAGAGTAGGGTTACAATTGTTGAGGCTACAGCTACTATAGCAGAGCACAGGGAGAGACAGGCTTGGGCAGAGGTGAGAGCCTATCTTGATAGTGTATAGGATTTATCATCAAGAGATGCTCATGATCAGCTTTGGAGATTAGTTCGGGAGGCTGGTAGAGAGATTGAGTACTGGCGTTGTCACTATGAGGCGGTTGTCCCTACAGTCCAACGGGTTCCTAGTTCACTGCTTCATAGTGATCGAGCAGAGCGTAGAGGTCTCAGAGTAGTGGTGTTGGTGGTCCTAGTCCATCACAGAGACCTACATCTAATATGCCACCCCCTTGTCCACCTGGCGACGAGGGTGGTGGTAGTTCTTGTTGACATTTGTAGACTTTATTTTTGTATCATGTACCATTTTTGTAGTGAGATCCATTGATATACTCTGAGGCTTATCGATGATTCTATCTTGACACACTGATATTTATTGATATATATGTTGATCACCTTCTTTTATCTTGACTTGTGACTGTTCATTGTACTCAGATATTTTGATTTATATGAGATGCAACTATTGATTTACTATCTATATGTATGGTTCTACATGATTGTGCTTAGATGTTTGAAATGTTTAAGCAATGAGATTCTATTATGTAGACTCTTAGATGGATTATTTACTTTTCTTATGATACTGACATGTTTATGCAGGATGTTTGAAATGAAAAATGCATGTTTATATGAGATGCTTATGGATGCATGTGATTATAATTTACCATGTATGCAACTGCTATTTTTATTTTCATTTTTTTCTGATGCACTTAAATGGAATGGATGCAATATATTATGCACAAAATATTTGAGTTATGCATGTGTTAGTTAGAAGATAGTCATTGAAAATGTGTTCTCTGGGATTTGATTTGATAGATAAGGAATGATAGAAAGGATTTTTTATTTTTGATAGATATGAATTGATAGAATGGATGAGTGACCCAAGTCGCTGTCGTGTTTCCAATTTTTGTCATCATTGCATTTTTTTATGAAATTTTGAAGAGTGTCCAGTGCATCCAGATTACATACCATATGGATACCATTATGACCTCTTGATAATTATAAGTATTAGAGAGATTGAATAGAAAGAGAACTTAGTACACCCAAATATTGACCATCTGGGTTCAGCTATGTTCCCTGTTTGAAAAGAAAGAGAGACAAAAGCACCCAGATATTGACCATCTGGATACCACTTTGCCCTATGAAAAATCCAAACAAAAGAAAAAATAAAACCAAGATAGAATTCCAACGCACCCAAAGTCCTTCTGGATAGCACTGGGAACTCTTGATTTTGAAAAGAAAGACCAAAAAACCAAGATAGAATTCCAATGTACCCAGAGTCAGTCTAGATAGCACTGTGAACTCTTGATTTTAAGAAGAAAGCCCATAAAAACTAAGATAGAAATCCAATGCACCCAGAATCCATCTGGATACCGCTATGATTCTATTGGTAAATAAACAAGTAGATAACAGAGAAGGAATGTCCAATTCTTTCCCAGGGTTAAGCTCAGATCTTGAAACTGCGTGGTTTCCAGATAAGTGACAGTGCCTACTACATTTATCCTAAATCATCATGGCCCTAGAATCAAAGTGAACATTCAACAGAAAACTATCAAAGAAAATACATCATGATCCATCATAGCTACTCTCCTCACTTGGTGGATCCTGGAGTGGCATAAGAACATAACCGCAAAATATAGACTGACATCTGACCAATTGATTGATCTAGTCAACATTTTGATTGTTCCTTGATTCAGTTTGATTCTCTTGATTGGCTTGACTCTTTTGATAGGCTTGATTGGCTGGATTGCTTTGATTGTGTCTGGTTATAGTTAATAGATGACTCATATAAGACTGACAAGTCTGGTTTTGAGCGTATCCATCACTGCGTAAGACAATTGATATGATATGATTGATTGATTGATTGATTGATTAATTGTGATCATTTTTGGTGGCTGATCAAGCTATGTCAGATGGGCCCAATGATGATTTGCAAAGCTCATGGTTTTGACATTTGATAGATTGGCTTGGTCGCCAGTTTGCTTGTTGATAGATTTGATAGATTGATAAAGTTGTGTCATATGGGCCCAATGTTGATTTGCAAAGCTCATGGTTTTGACATTGATTTGCTTGGCATGATCGCCTTTTGCTTTCTTGATAACCGAGTTTGTTTTATTGCTTTATATTTTGAAATTTTTTATTGTTTTTGACGAAGATTGATTTTTTCAAGACATTCTGATCTTTTTAGGATTTTTGATGAGTTTTCTGATTTGTAAGGGTTTTTTCAGGACATTTAGAATCGCCCCTAGTCTGGTGGACCAGTACTAACCATGGATAAGTGTTGGTTCTCATAGGGGATTGTGCTTCTGGATTTAGCTTGGGTAGTCAGTCTTGCATTCGAAGTTTGCTCAAGCTTTTGATATTGGAGTTCATTGATGGTGAAGCTAGATTTGAATACTTGGCGCCTGTTTGCCAGGTTTTTACCAAGGTACCTACTCAATAGCGCCTGTTTGCTAGGTTTTCACTAAGAGATTGATTTTGTTTCTCTTTACTTTTTTGCTTCTTTTTTTTTTTGTTGTCTCTAGGCCGCCTATTTTCTAGGTTTTCACCAAGGTAACATTTTGTATTTGTTGATTTTTTGGGTATTTTCTAGATATGTAAATTGTTGCCTTAACCATTGAGACCTCAAGCGTAGAACCTCTTGAGGTGCATTTCATTTATGTATCTGGGGATTTGATCTCCTTCTGGTGTTGCTAGTTGGTATGCCCCACTCTGGGTAGAGTTGATAATGACATATGGTCCTAGCGAGTCAGGCTCAAACTTTCCTGGTTTCACTCGCTCTGCTTGGTTCTTTTAATTTTCCATGAGGACGAGGTCTCCCACCTAAAATTTTTATGGCCTCACTTTCTTACGATAGTTCCTTATAAGGTGACTCTGATAGCCTTGTAAGTGGTTGAATTTATTTTTTCTTCTTTTGTCTAATAGTTCCAGTTCACTGAGCCTTGATACTTTGTAGTCTTCATCTGAAATCAGGTTCTTGAATGATATCCTTAGGGATGGGATTTCCACTTTGAGGGATAGGAATGCCTCTGATCCATATACTAGGGAGAAAGGAGTGGCTCTTGTAGGTGTTCTCACACTAGTTTTATATGCCCATAATGTGGGAATAAGCTGTAAATGCCAATCTTGCCCTGATTTGTTAACTATTTTCTTCAAGATTTTCAAAATGGTCTTGTTTGTCGCTTCAACCTGACCATTCCCTTGAGTATAATAGAATGAAGAGAAACCTTGTTTGATTTGGAGTTGTTCACAGAGATCTTCAACATCTTTGTTTTAAAAAGGTGTACCGTGATCTGTCAAGATGGTTTGAGGAATTCCATACCGACAGATGATATGGTTGAGTATGAGCATTGAGATCTTTTTTCCAGTTATGTAAGTGAGGGTAACTGCTTCCACCCACTTAGTGAAGTACTATGTTGCTGCTATGATGTATTTATGTCCATTTGTTGAAGAAGGTGTAATTTTACCAACTAGCTCAAATGCCCACATAGAAAATGGTAAGGTGAAGTGATAGGATTTAGTTCTTGGGTTGGTGCATGGATGAGGTCTCCATGAATATGGCATTGCCTACACCTTTTTACATACTTGTTTGCATCTATCTCTACTATGGGCTAGTAGTATCCCATGCGGATAATCTTTGTAGCTAAGTTGTTTCCACCTTCGTGGGTTCCACAAATTCCTTCATGTACCACGTACATAGCTCTCTGGGATTCCATGGAAGTGAGACATTGTAATAGTGTTCCATCTAGACTTTGTCTATATAGAGTGGTTGCGAGAATGACATACCTAGAGGCTTGGAGAATGAGGGACTTTTTGTGGTTCCTATACAAGTCGGGAGGTAAGACACTAGTTTGGAGGTAATTATACACATCATGGTACTATGGGGTTTCAGAAGAAATAAGGACACATGTTGATTCTATGATTGGTGTCTGATGTGATGGCATCACGAGTTTCTCCACTAGAAACTAGAATCTAGTTTCATTTCCTGGCATATCGATCGGTGATGCAATGGTAGCCATCACATCTGTAGCCTTTTTTTGAGTCCTTGGTATTTGCTTGAAAAAAATGTATTGGAACTTAGTGCACAACTTGTCCATATGTTCTTTGTATGGTATTAGCTTCTCATCTTTTGTCATATAGTGAACCTAAAGCAGAGGGAGAGACAGGCTTGGGCGGAGGTGAGAGTGTATCTTGAAAATGTATAGGATTTATTGTTGAGAGATGTTCATGATCAGCTTTAGAGATCAGGTTGGGAGGCTGGTAGAGAGATTAAGTATCGGCGTCATCACTATGAGGTGGTTGTTCCTGCAGCCCAGCGGGTTCCTAGTTTCAACACTTCACAACGATCAAGAAGTGCACAGAGGTCTCAGAGTAGTGGTTTTGGTGGTCCTGGTCCATCACAAAGACCTGCATCTAATATGCCACCTCCTCGTCCACCTAGTGGTGAGGGTGGTGGTAGTTCTTGTTGACATTTTTAGAATTTCCATTTTTGTATCATGACCATTTTTGTAGTGAGCTACATTGATATACTCTGAGGCTTTATCAATGATTGTATCTTGACACACTGATATTTATTGATATATATGTTGATCACCTTCTTTTATGTTGACTTACAACCGTTCATTATACTCGTATATGTTGATTTATATGAGATGCAGCTATTTATTTACTTGCTATATGTATTGCTCTTGAAATGTTTATGCAATGTGATTCTATTATGCAGGCTCTTAGATGGATGCTTTAATTTTCTTATGATACTGACATATGTATGCAGGATGTTTGAAATGAAAACTGCATGTTTATATGAGATTCTTATAGATGCATGTGACTATGATTTACCATGTATGCAACTGCTATTTTTATTTTCATTTTTTCTGATGCACTTTAATGGAATGGATGCAATCTATTATGCAAAAAATATCTGAGTAATGCATGTGTTAGTCAGAAGATAGTCAGTAAAAATGTGTTCTCTAGGATTTGATTTGATAGATATGGAATGATAGAAAAGATTTTTTATTTTCGATAGATATAAATTGATAGAATGGATGAGTGACCCAAGTCACTGTCGTGTTTCCAATTTTTGTCATCATTGCATCTTTTTATGAAATTCTGAAGAGTGTCCAATGTATAAAGATCACATACCATCTAGATATCGTTATGACCTCTTGATAACTGGAAGGAGTAGAGAGATTGAATAAAAAGAGAACTTAGTGCACTCAAATATTGGCCATTTAGGTTCAACTATGTTCCCTGTTTGAACAGAAAGAGAGCCAAAAGCACCCAAATATTGACCATCTAGTTATCACTTTGCCCTTTGAACAATCCAAACAAAAGAAAAAACAAAACCAAGATAGAATTCCAACGCACCCAGAGTCCATCTGGATAGCACTGTGAACTCTTGATTTTGAAAAGAAAGACCAAAAAACCAAGATAGAATTCCAATGTACCCAGAGTCCATCTAGATAGCACTGTGAACTCTTGATTTTAAGAAGAAAGCCCATAAAAACCAAGATAGAAATCCAATGCACCCAGAGCCCATCTGGATCATACCACTATGATTATATTGGTAAATAAACAAGCATATAACAGAGAATAAATGTCCAATTTTTTCCTAGGGTTAAGCTCAAATCTTGGAACTGTGTGGCTGCCAGATAGGTGACAGTACCTAACACATTTATCTTAAATCATCATGGCCCTAGAATTGAAGTGAACATTCAACAAACAACAATCAAAGAAAATAAGTCATGATCCATCATAGCTACTATCCTCACTTGGTGGATCCTAGAGTAGCATAAGAACATAACCATGAAATATGGACTGACATCTGACCGACTGAGTGACCTAGTCAACATTTTGATTGTTCCTTGATTCAGTTTGATTCTGTTGATTGGCTCGAGTCTTTTGATAGGCTTGATTGGCTGGATTGCTTTGATTGTGTCTGGTTTCAGTTAATAGATGACTCATATAAGACTGAACTGTTTGGTTTTGAGTGTATCCATCATTGTGTAAGATGATTGATATGATTGATTGATTGATTGATTGTGATAATTTTTGGTGGCTGATCAAGCTATTTTAGATGGGCCCAATGCTGATTCGCAAAGCTCATGGTTTTGATATTTGATAGATTGGCTTCGTCACCAGTTTGCTTGCTGATAGATTTGATAGATTGATAAAGTTGTTTCATATGGGCCCAATGCTGATTCGCAAAGCTCATGGTTTTGACATTGATTGGCTTGGTGTGATCACCTTTTGATTTGTTGATAACCAAGTTAGTTTTATTGCTTTGGATTTTGAAATTTTTTTATTATTTTTGACGAAGATTGATTTTTTCAGGACATTTTGATCTTTTTAGGATTTTTGATGAGTTTTCTAATTTGTAGGGATTTTTTTAGGAAATTTAGAATTGCCCCCTAGTTTGGTGGACCAGCACTAAACATGGATACGTGTTGGTGCTCATAGGGGATTGTGCTTCTGGATTTAGCTTGGATAGTCAGTCTTGCATGCAAACTTTTCTCAAGCTTATGATCTTGGAGTTCATTGATGGTGAAGTTGGATTTGAACACTTGGCACTTGTTTGCCAGGTTTTCACCAAGGTACCTACTCAATAGCGCTTGTTTTCCAGGTTTTCACTGAGAGAATGATTTTGTTTCTCTTTAATTTTTATTTTTTTTGTTATTGTCGCCAAGGCGCTTGTTCGCCAGGTTTTCACCAAGGTAACATTTTGTGTTTTTTGATTTTTTGGGTATTTTCTGAATATGTAGATAGTTGCCTTAACCATTGAGACCTCAAGCATAGAACCTCTTGAGGTACATGTTGTTTATGTATCTAGGGAGCTTATCTCCTTCTGGTGTTTCCAGTTGGTATGACACACTCTAAGTAGAGTTGATAATGACATATGGTCCTAGCTAGTTAGGCTCAAACTTTCCTGGTTTCACTCTCTCTGCTTGGTTCTTTTGATTTTCCACGAGGATGAGGTCTCCTACCTCAAATGTGCATGGCCTCACTTTCTTATGATAGTTCCTTCTAAGGAAATTTTGGTAGCCTTGTAAGTGGTTGAATGCATTTTGTCTTCTTTCATCTAGTAGTTCTAGTTCACTGAGCCTTGCTACTCTGTAGTCTTCATCTAAAATTAGGTTCTTCAATGATATCCTTAGGGATGGGATTTCCACTTCGAGGGGTAGGACCGCCTCTAATCCATATACTAGGGAGAAAGGAGTGGCTCATGTAGGTGTTCGCATGCTAGTTCTATATGCCCATAATGCAGGACTAAGATGTAAATGCCAGTCTCGTCCTGATTTGTTAACTATTTTCTTCAAGATTTTCAAAATGGTCTTGTTTGTCACTTCAGCCTAGTCATTCCCTTGAGGATAATAGAATGAAGAGAACCCTTGTTTGATTTGGAACTGTTCACAAAGATCTTCAACATCTTTGTTTTGGAAAGGTGCACTGTGGTCTATTAGGATGGTTTCAAGAATTCCATACCGATAGATGATATGGTTGAGTATGAACATTGAAATCTACTTTCCAGTTATGTAAGTGAGCGGAATTGCTTCCACCCATTTAGTGAAGTGCTATGTTGCTACTATGATGTATTTATGTCCATTAGCTGAAGATGGTGTAATCTTTCCCACAGGGTCAAATCCCCACATAGAAAATGGTAATGGTGACGTGATAGTATTTAGTTCTTGGGCTAGTGCATGGATGAGGTCTCTATGAATCTGACATTGTGTAAACCTTTGTACATAATTTTTGCATCTATCTCTACTGTTGGCTAGTAGTATCCCATGTGGATAATCTTTTTAGCTAAGTTGTTTCCACCTTTATGGGTTCTACAAATTCCTTCATGTACCGCATACATAGCTTTCTGGGATTCTATGGAAGTGTAACATTGTAATAGTGTTTTGTCTAGACTTTGTCTATATGGAGTAGTTGCAAGAATGGTATACCTAGAGGCTTGGCTGATGAGGGACTTTTTTTGGTTCCTAGACAAGTCGGAAGGTAAGACACTAGTTTGGAGGTAATTATACATGTCATGGTACCATGGGGTTTCAGAACCAACAAGGATACACATTGATTCTCTGATTGGTGCTTGATGTGATGGCATCATGAGTTGCTCCACTAGAAACTGGAATCTATTTTCATTGCCTGGCATATCGATCAGTGATGTTATGGTAGCCATTGCATCTGCAGCTTTGTTTTGAGTCCTTGATATTTGCTCAAAAAAGATGTATTGGAACTTAGTGTGCAACCTGTTCATCTATTCTTTGTATGGTATTAGCTTCTCATCTTTTTTTATATAGTCATTGTTGACTTGGCTAATGACCATATTTGAATCTCCGTAGACCTTAAGGTTCTTGATTATCCATTGAATTGTTGTCTTTACTCTGATGATGAGAGCTTCATACTCGGCTATGTTGTTGGTGCACAAGAAGTTGAGTCTGAAAGATTTGGGTATTGCATCATTGTTTGGAGTGACAAGTACTATCCCTACTCCTGCATCGTGGTTTGTGCATGACCAATCAAAGTATAGTTGTCATATCTCTATAGTCAGTTGTAGCATAAGAATAGACTCATCTGGAAAGTCAGATAGGATAGGCTGATGATCCTAAATAGGTGCCTCTGTTAATTGATCCGCAATGACTTTCCCTAAGATCATTACCCACTTCGCAAGTCATCCGGTGAGTGTTTCTTTTCTTAGTAGATACTTTAGAGGATCAATATGCACTATGAGCTTAGTTTGATGGCTCAGCATGTAATGCGTTATCTTCTGAGAAGCAAAGACCACCCCTAAGCATGACTTTTCAATTGGCGTATAGTTGAGCTCATATCCTACCAAGGTTCTGTTGAGATAGTAGATGGCTCTCTCCTTACCTTGGTCGTCATGTTGTGCTAGGAGCACTCCTAAGGTTGTTTCAGTTGTTGAGATGTATAGAAGTTGTGGTCGGCCTTGAACTAGTGGTACCAATATGAGAGACTTGAGTAGATATTCCTTGAATATTTGGAATGCTTCTTTGCACTATTCTGTCCACATAAACTTTACATCCTTGTGTAGTAGATGCTGAAATGGGTGGCACTTCTCTGCTAGTTGGGTTATGAATCGCCTGATTGATTGGATTCTACCCTGTAAACCCCTTAGTTTCCTTAGGTTAGGTAGTGGCAGCATGTCCAATATTTCTTTGACTTTCACTGGGTCAACCTGTATGCCTCAATGGGACACAATGAATCCCAATAGCTTCCTTGCTGTGACCTCGAATGCACATTTCTTTGCATTTAAACAGACCTTGTATTCTTTCATTTTGTCAAATATATCATCAAGTACTTATAGATGATCTTTTCTAAGTGTTGACTTTGCAAGTATATCATCGACATAGTCCTCCATTGTCTTGTGGATGAGGTCATAGAATATGGTTGTCATGGCCCTTTGATATGTTGCTCTGGCATTTTTTAGACCAAACGACATGATGCTCCAACAATAAGTGCCCCAAGGACATGTGAAATCTATTTTATGTTGGTCCTCTAGCGCAATCCTTATCTAATTATACCGTGAAAAGCCATCCATGGGTGATATCATTTGATGTCCTACTACTAGATCTATTATCATATCAATGTTAGGCAAAGGAAAGTCATCCTTGGGACAAGCTTTGTTAAGATCTCTAAAGTCTGTGCAAATTAGAATCTGACCACTATGCTTTGTAACCGGTACCAGATTATATATCCAGTCTGTGTATGGGATCAGTCTTATGAACTTAGCATCTAGGAGATTTTTCAATTCTACCTTTACTAGTAATGCAACATGGGGATGCATCTTTCTCAGCTTTTGTTTGACGAGTTTGGCATGGTTAGCAATGGGAGATGATGTAGCACAAGCTCTGGATCTAATCCTGGCATGTCTGAGTAGGATAATCCAAAATTGATCTTCCTTTCCTTGAAGAAACTGATGAATTATTCTCTCTCCTCTTGGGTGAGTGATTTTGCTAAGTAGATGTTCTTTGGGTTCTAGTCATCACCCTATTTGACTTCTTATGTTTCTTCTGCTAATAATGTCAACTTTTCCTCTGTCAAGGGAAGGAGTTCTTGCTTTATATCTTCTAGTGCCTCAATGAGGTTTTCACTAGAAGATACGTCTTATTTTTTTCTTTTTATCATTTTTTGTGCCAATAACCACCTTTTGGTTTTCACTTATTGACGATTTTTTTTTCTTTTTCAATTGTTTTTGTTGACTGGAAAGAGGAGCTTCCTCCCTAAAGTATGATGATCTGTCAAGGTCGATGGAGAAAGCTAGTTTATGGTCTCCTGATGGCATTCCCTCTCTAAGTCCCATGAATTCTGTGATAGCCTCATCATTCTCAAAGATATCCATATCAGGTGGTCCTTGTTGATCCCACTCTATCAGTTCTGGGTGTACAAGACATAGTGGTGGCTTGACTATGTTTGGTTAAATGGGATAACAGATATGGTTCTGAAAAACCTGGACTAGGATGTGGACGTATCACCTAATAAATTTCTATTGATATGTTTATCTATACAGGGTTGGTCATCTATGGTTAATTGGTTAAATAGATCATCAAGGTGTATGGTGGTGGCTGACCGAGGGGAATAGTCTGGGATTGAAGGTTTGGATTCGTGAAGGGATCTCCACTCGTACTTGTGGGAGTCAATTTCTCTAGAACACTCATTGGATGTCTCACTTCCCTTGTTATCATGGATTTCTTGGTTGAGGTTTAATTGGGATTGAGAGGTTACCACTTCGACGGGCAACAACTGTTGTAGTATGTTTCTTATCAAGATGTATTCTGGGTTTTTCCCCCGATATAACTTTGCTATTTTTTCTTGATCAACTTGTATGTCTTAGGTGATAGTACTTGTTCTTTTTTTCCCATATCCTAACCCTCTCTTGTTTCTTTGGGTTGGCATGAGAGACAATTCCATTAAACCTTTTTGTCTTTCCCCCAGACCAGTTGTACCATCATACCCAAACCTTTGCAACATTACATAGCTAGTTCCATAGGTTGATATGGGTAGAGGTTGTCAAAGTGTCTCTTATGGATCTTGATACAACCACGTATTGATATCTGGATCAAACGGGTTCTCTTTTACAATGTCTCCCCATCTGATGAAGGTTGTGGGTGGACACCTTAATAAAACAAGTTCTGGGGTTTTTGTTGTAATAGCTAGTTGTGGCATGCCATATGTTCTTGGGCTCTGAGGCATGTTTGTGATAGTGAAAGCTTCCTCATAGCTGTACTCACCACATCCCTTGTCAATAATAGATATTTTTTCCACTTTTCTTATGATATATTTGGGAATTGAATTTGATGTGGACAAGATACTTGCCTCTTGGTTTGAGGGAACCTGGTTATCAGTACAAGTTTGAACCACATTACAGTATTGGAATGGATTTGGATCTCCCTTAATAATGATTTATTCCCCTTGGTGTGGGAACTTGATGCAATGATGATATGTGGAGGGTACAACTTTCATCTCATGTATCCATGGTCTCCCTAGTAACATGTTGTATCCCAACTCTAGGTCTAGGATCTAGAAGGGAGTGTTCTTAACAACTGGACCAATCTGGACAGGTAGAATGATAATACCTTTGGAGGTTCTTTCCTCTTCATCATAGGCTCTGATGTTGATCCTTCTTGTGACATCAATATTGGATTCTAAGTAGCCTAATTGATTGATTAACTTTAAAGTACAAATGTTTAATCTAGTCCCACCATCAACAAGGACTCTACGGATTGCGCTTTTGTGGATTTGGACAAGCAAGTGCAAGGGATCATTATGCAAGGGTTTGTGTGGCGACACGTCATGGTCTATGAATGTGGCATGTTTTTTGGCTTCTATATGGTTAACCATCATTTGGAAGCTCTTAGGGGTTATATCCCTTGGGACAGCTTCTTTCTGAAGGGATTAGTCAAGTGCTTGTTTGTGCTAGGGAGATATGCACAAGAGGTCAAACATGGATATTTGGGCAGGTGTGCGCTTTATCTGATCCACTAGGTTTGTTTGTGGATCTGAGGTTGCTTGAGGGTTTATTGGTGTAGCAGATGAGGAAGGTTCTCCTCGCAAGAAAACTCTTGTACGATGCATGGTTACAACACATTTTTTACCTTGGTCTCTGATAGTGATGGTAGCCACATGGATATCTAAAGGATTTAGGCAATTGATAGTATTATCAATGTTGGCATAAGTGTAGTTGACCTATTTTTACTTTCCACCAGACCCAGAGGTTTTCCCTTTATTTTGATCATGAAATGTGTCATTGAATATCATATGATCAGTTGTTCCTTTTGTTTGGGTATTGGTTACATCGATGACCCCTGTGTCAATCAAATCTTGGATGGCGTGTTTCAATTGGTAACAATTGGGTGTCTTGTGTCCCTTCACTCGATGAAACTTGCATAAATCATTGTCATTGTACCACCTTGGTTTGATTGCACTCTGTTCATATTCCCTGATTTCTGGGAGAGTGATATTGTTGGATTGTATCAGCTTTCGTAAAGTTGATTCTATCGACTCTCCTAATGGTGTGAAATCTTGTTTTGGGAATTGAAACCGTGGTTGGCATGGAGCCTGTTGTTGACTATTTGAAACATCAGCCACTTGGACAGGGGGAGGTTGAGTTTGAGTGTATTTTTGTGGAGTGGGCACCATAGGTTGTTGGTTGGCCGCAGGTGCACCTTGTAGTGACACTTTGGGTTGTGTGTAGTTGAATATTTTCACATCAATAACACCATCACTTGTGACATTTTTGTTTTTATTCCACCACTTAGCTTTGTCTGTTGCAGTCGTGTTTGTATTTGTTTGGGTAGGATCTGCAAGGACACCTTGTTTGACCAAGTTCTTCTCACAATGAACTCCTTGTTCAATGAGTTGTGTAAAGTTTGGAGCTAATTGCAATTATGTTGTAAATGACATGTCTGGAATCAGATTGTCAATGAACATGACTATTAGGTCTTGCTCAGGTACATCATACATTATTATGTTTGCAGTATTCCTCCATCTCTGTAGGAATTTTACAAAAGACTCTCCATATTTTTTTTTTGATATCACAAAGGTCCTTGATGCTGACCTTGCGCTCGATGTTATGATGGAAGTGAGAGATGAAATTTTTGGCCAACTCACCCCAAGGCAGAATTCCATGAGGTAAATGTGAGAACCATTCCATTGCTGGTTTGGCTAAGCTTGCTGGTCTGGCTAAGCTTAATGGGAATAGTTGAATTAAGTATGTCTCATCATGTGTGACTTTGATGCAACTAGCAAAGAATTCTTGAATATGCTCAATAGGGTTGGTATTGCCCCTATATTTGTCAAATTTTGGTACCAAGAAGTGAGTTGGGAATGGAGACATGTGAAGAGAATGATCAAAGGGGTAAGGGTATAAATCCTCTACAGTGTAGGATTTAGTTTGCCCTTGATTTTGCATATCCATCATTTGGGTTTGAAGGTTCTGCACTTATTGGACTGGCATGTATGTTTGAGACTGAGGATGATTTGTGACATTTTACCTCTATGCTATAGTAGGTATGATTTTGCACCTCTGCATCCCTTGAGTAGGAATATAGGACCTCATCCTTGGGATTTGATATTGATTTCCCAACACATGATTCTAAAATGGGGGCATGTGAGTGGCCCAAGGTTGGTTCTGTTGTGTTTGTTTTTGGGGTTGGGGATGTTGGTGCTACTGAAGCTGGGGTTGTTGCTGCTTGGGTTGAGGTTGTTGCTGCTGAAGCTGGGGTTGCTGCTGCTAGGGTTGAGGTTGTTGCTGCTAAAGCTAGGGTTGTTGTTGCTGGGGTTGAGATTGTTGTTGCTGAAGCTGGGGTTACTGCTACTGGGGTTGAGGTTGTTGCTGCTGAAGCTGGGGTTGTTGTTGTTGTGGTTGAGGTTGTCACTGCAGTAGCTTTGGCCTTTGCTGCTGCAACCCTACTCTCTAAAGATGAGGTACATGCATGAGATGAAGCAAGTCTGGCTTGAAGATCGAACACTTTTCGAGTAAGTCTCTCAAGATCAAAAGCATCTATGTCCATCCCTCCCATATCCCCATCCATATCTCCCTCCTCCACCCTATCCCATAATCCCTCATCTTGCCTCTCCCTCACAACCTAGGATTCCTCACTATCTGCACTATCCTCGGTACTGCTTCTAGTATTGTTGCTCCCACTATAAGTGCTAGAACCTGCACTCTCTGCATCCAATGCCTCAACATCAATATCACCTATCTCTACATCCATGTCCTCCACTATAACTCTATCCTCTACTCTTGGATCCAACACAACAGTAGTGCGAGGATGTACTCTATGAAGAAATTATGGTGCCTCCTCCTCCAAAACCTCCTCATCCTCAAGGATGATGCTCAAGCCAACTCACCTACCACTACTCCACCCACCCCTCATTTGCACCCCACCACCAGCACCCCATGACCAAGATCATCTTTGTCATCACCACCCCTGCCCCGCCCACCATCCCAACCCCCATCTCTCCCCCCACCTCCATCCCTACCACCCCCATCCCCCCTCCATCCCTCCCTTGACCCCGCCTCTGAAATGGCTGCCTTAATATTCTACCAACAACCGGGTGAGAAACATCAGTTAGTGGCTCCGAATGAGATGCCTGCCACCATGCATCATACTGTGGTGTAGTGCCTAAAAATAAACAAAGTTCAGACATCAGTAACATATACATGTTCAACATAAAGGATTATCCAAAAGAAAGCTACATCTAAATAGTGTAGAAAAGATAACTAAGTATGGACACAATAGAACATAGAAATACATCAAGCAAGGGAAGAATCAGAATACATACCAGCATCCACAGTAGCAGACCGCCAAGTCCATGCAATAGGCATGAGTCCCTGGAACTCGATAACAGTCGCATTAAGAGGAACGACTGCACCCCAAAGAGTAGCATCTCTCAATCTACGAGCAAAATAGGCATACAAATCAGTAACATCCTGCCTCTCACCAAAATGTACGCGTGTTGAATTTGTGGTTCCTTCACTTTCCAATGATGAGGGTTAGTAGCACTGGTTTGCAATGGGAAAATCAATACAAAAACTACTAATAATGAAAACTTAATGTATCAATAAAATATACAAGCAAAGAAAAGGAAAACAAATGAATGCAAACCCAATTGATTGAAGCTTCTATTGTCTCCCTCTACTCCTTCTAAAATCTTGTTTTTGATCTTAGTATTGGTGTGGGCAGTGTCTATGACTTGTGAGTGACGATAATTTGACAATTGAAATGTGTGTGTGATCGTAAGATGGCTTGAATGCTAGAACCAATCTGACAGAGTAATGGCACATGTGAGCTTGAAATCCTGGATGTATGATCGCAAGAAGGCTTGATGCTTGAACCAATCTAGTAGAGTAATGGCACACGTAAGCTTGAAATCCTGGATTGTTCAAATGGTTATGAAGGGTTTGTTATATAGGAATTGAGAATGAGATGAACGATTGAGATCAATCCCAGAGATAGGAAGATGAACGGTTGAGATTAAAGGGAACTGGAGAAGCCATCAGTAAATTCCACCTCTTCAACTATGATAGAGGAGATAGAGTTTGGTTGACTAAAGAGCCAATTGTGAGTTGCCTTTTAGAACTGAAGAGGTGGGTGGAGTTACCCATGTGATCTGATTAAGGATTATCTCTTTGAACATAATTGATTATTTAATACATTTGTGTAATTAAAGTTTTCAACATGTGAGATAATTGATTTTTTTTTAATTTAGAATTGCTTTATTGAAATAAATTAAATTAATTTAATTGAAATTAATTTAATTGGAAGAATTAAGTAAGTTTAAATATTTCAATTTAAACTATAGGAAATTGAATTGAATTAATTAATTAATGATAATTAATCAATTAAGGTTAATTAATTAAATAAAATTAATTATTTACTTAATTTTGGGAATTTGATTAGACGATTTGGGGAATGAATTTAGAGGAAAATAAATGATTAATTAACGATTAAAAAACCATTAATTAATATATGAAAATCAGTGTTTTTAATGTAAAGTCGCAAGCCTGTCCATTTTAGGGTGTCTAAAAATCAATTTATTATCTCTCCAATAATCTACAACTTTAATCCCAATTCTTCTAGAGAAGATATCAGCAAGGTGAGCCACTTCAGGATACGGAATGAGGGGTTTGTCTTTAAACCAAGGATCTTCCCAAAAATTGATTTTCCTACCATTACCAACTCTCCAATGAGCCCCTTTAGCAGCAAGAGGCTTAGCTTTAAAAATATTGTTCCATATAGAAGACGCATGTACATTGAGGGGGAGGAGATGAAAACATCAATGCAAGGGGTAGCATAGAGGTACTTGGATTCGAGAATTTTATTCCAAAAATTTTCCTTGTAAAAAATTCTCCATATTTTCTTAGCCAGGAGGGCAAGATTGATATCCTTAATTTTCTTGATGCCTAGACCACCATATTTAATAGGTTTGCACACTTTCTCCCAAGCCACAAGGTGAATTCTATTTTTTTCCTCCATGCTCGACCACAAGAACCTTTTCTGCAATCTCTCAATAGTGTTAGCAAACTTGGAAGGATTGTTGAAGAGGCTCAAAGCATAAACTGGGAGATTTTGGAGAGTAGTTTTGATCAGAAGAATCTTCCCAGCATTGCTGAGAAGGGTCCCTTTCCAACCAGCAAGTTTTCTGTTGAAATTATCAATTATATAATTCTAGAATGAATCTGGGGGTTTCAGACCCAAGGGCAGACCCAGGTAGGTAGAAGGGAAAGAGGAGATAGAACAACCCAGATTAGTCACCATTTTTTGTTGTCTAGGGAGGGGGATATTGACAAAGAAGAGAGAGATTTTCTCCCAATTGATAAGTTGACCCATAGCTGAGGAATAGGTGTTCAGAGCTTTTTTGATAGATCTTGCTTCTTTAATCAAGGATGACCCAATAAGCACAGTATCATCCACAAATTGTTCATGGGAGTTGGACTGATAAGTCGAAGAGGGGAGAAGACCATGAATTGAACCATCAAGGACCCATTTGGAGAACAATCTCCCAAGGAATTCAGCCATAATAGAAAAGAGGATGGGGGAGATGGGATCCCCTTGATGGAGGCCACAAGAAGGGAAGGAAAGGTTGGAAGCAGAGCCATTAACCAACACCAAAACAAAAGGAGTGGAGATAAGTTGTTGGATGAGGTTAAAAACTTTCACAGAGAAACCAAAGGCCAAAAGAACTTTACAGAGGAAATCCCAATCCACTCTATCATAGGCTTTAGAAAGGTCATCTTTTATAAGGAACCCTTGCTTCTTTGAAACCTCTAGAAAGTATATATTCTCTTGCATAGAGATGACAGAGTCTAAGATCTGTCGTCCTGAGACAAAGTCATTATGTTGGGGGGAAATGAGCGCTGGGAGGAATGCAAGAATTTGCACCATGAGGACTTTAGAAATGATCTTATAGAAAGTGTTACACAAGTTGATTGGTCTAAAACTATCAACAAAATCTGCACCACGTTTCTTAGGAATAAGAACGAAAAAGGTAGAATTCGCTTCCTTCAGGAGGGAACCGGCTCCAAAGAATTCTTTAACGACATCATAAATATCTTTCTCAATAATTTATCAAAAATATTGGAAGAAAAAGGGAGGGAAACCATAAGGACCGTGAGACTTTTCTCCTTCAAATGAAAAAACAACAGCTTTAATTTCTTTGATTGAAGGAATTTTACATAACAAATCGTTATCTTCTCTATTAAGGATACACGGAATAGAATCAAGTAGCAGATTTTGGTTATCAAAGGAGAGGATAGGATTAGCCCTAAGAAGAGAAGCAAAATAATCCAAGATTTATTTTTTGATGTCCTCCTCCTTGCTCAACTTACCTTGGGGGCATTTCAAATAGCCAATCCTTTTGGTTGTCTTATGTTTTTGGGCTGTCATATGGAAGAAGCGAGTGTTCTTATCCTCCACACGAAGCCAGAGAGCCCTGGATATTTGTCTCTAGAAAACTTCTTCTTTAGAGATGATATTATGATAGTCAACTTGAATTATGTTTTCCTTCAATTTTTTCTCCTCAGTCAAGCCCTCCAATTGAATAGTATCTTGAATTTCCTGAAGGGCAGCTTGAATAGAGACTTTATCTTTGAAGATGTCCCCAAACACCTCTTTATTCCAAACTTTAACTTTGTTTTTTATCCTCTTAAGTTTTTGGATCACTTTATACATAGATGTAACTTCCACTTGGATATTCCACCAATCAGAAATATTCCTTTCAAGGTCAGGATGTTACATCCACATTTTCTCGAATCTGAAGGGGGAATTTCTCTTACTCATAAGAGGATTGGCCTGGATGGAAATATGAGAATGATCAGACCCAATGCGGTGAAGAGTAGACAGAAAGAAGGCATAAGAGAGGATCCAATCCATAGATATTAGGGGCCGATCTAGGCAAACTTGAATCAAGTCATCCCATGTTCTTCAATTTGACCAGGTATAAGTCCCACCTCTGAGGTCAAGATCCAAAAGGGATTGGTTATTTATAAAATCCATCAGAGCCACACCACTGTCAATATGGGAAGAGATTCCTCCAAATTTTTCGGAGTCACCAAGGGGAGTATTAAAGTCTCCAACCACCATCCAGCAGTCATTCTTGAAATTACTTCTCTCAGTTTCCAGCTTGCGCCAAAACTTGTCTCTGCCACTTTTAGAGTTGGGCGCATAGATATTAGAAAGAACCCAGGTGAAGCCATCCCTAATATGGTTAAATCTGGTAGTAGAGATGTTACCTTTAGATTTAATAATATCACCATGGATAGTATTAAGGTTCTGTAAAGAGGCAGTTTCCCCAGAGACCCCTTCAGAACTACAACCCGCAACACCACAATTCTTAAATTATTTAATCTTTTCAACTTTATCTCTAGCCATTTTAGTTTCCTCGATAAGAATAATATATGGCTTCTGATCCCTAACAAAATTTCTCAAAAGGTCATGTTTGTTGGGATTATTTAATCCCCTCATGTTCCAAGAGAGATATCTTCATTTCTTACCTTTGGAGCATTCCTGGATGGTACATTATTGCCCATCCACAATACTTTGTCTTCTCTCCTATTCTCTCATGATTCTATTAGTTCTTCTCCCACATTTAGATTTAGGATTTTCCACATCATCTCTCATAGATCTTTTTATAACTCCTCCTAGAGGCATCCCCAGAATAGGTTCAGACTGTTTCTTTTTATTACGAGTTACCTCCGTCCAGAGGACCTCCGGACATTCTGAGAATGGATTAGATTCTTTAAATGAATCTACCTAGCTTGTCTTAGTTCTTCGAGTTTATGGGCTTAAGGTACTTTCTTGGATTTTATTTCCTTTGTTAGTTTCCTCTGAGGGATTCTGGGTTATCCCAATACAAAGATCTTTCTTATCGATAGAGACCGTTCAAATTTCACCATCTTCAAGGGGACCATCAGGGTCCGTAGAAAAATCCTTAGTTTGATCTATACTACTTCCTAGGATATTTAAACCTTGAGGTGGGCCTTTCAAACTTAGGTCTATAGGATTTCCTAAGAACACAACAAGGTCTGTCGATCTAATAGCATTAGTTTTCACCGAAGGTTTTTCCCTCCAAATCTTCTTAGAATCCTTTTGGGGGGTAGGCTTAGCTTTCTAAGATTTGAGAGCACAATCTTTTTCCTAGTGGCCCAATTTTTTACAGGCAAAATAAATAAAGGGAAGGGACTCAAATTCAACTTCTTGTGTCCATGCACCAAGCTTAGAGTTGATGATAATGATATTCGGCAGGTCAGTCGTCTGAATAATATTCACAGAAACCCTAGCATAAACTCTTCAATTTCTTGCAGATGTCATAGGATCAATAGAGATAAGGTCTCCAAAGGAGTTGTCCAACCCTCCTAGGACATATTTGTGCCATTATTCAAGAGGGATACTAGGCAATCTGACTTAGACCGGGGCCGAAACAAAAAAAGCTGAGTCATTAAGGACCAAGTTAGGAGATCATTTTTGCAGTGCAAGAGTGTAATGACCAACCATCTAGGGGTCACCGCATAGGATATTAGAAAGGTCTTCCATACTTGAAAATTCAAAGGAAAAGAAACCTTTTTCCATGGCAGCAATGTCAACTTGACCTTTAAGGAACCATTTTCTCTTCACAAACTGCCTAACAAATTCAATATTAGGTCTACCCCTAGCAAACTTACCAATCAGGGTCATCTCCATAGAAGAGATCGAGAAATCGATCAGGGGATCTGAGATAAAAATAGAGAACTCTCCTTTAGTAGGGTTAGATACCACATTAACCGCAGGGAATGAAGATTTCCCATAGGTTTTAATACCAAAAAGAGCATACCACTTACCTTTGGAATCACATTTTTGCTCATTAGTATGGATAGGGCCCTCCTTGAGAGATTCTTTGTCCTGATGAGGCCCACCAAATTTAGGGGCCCATCACCAATGTTTCTCTCAAATTCAGCCACCTTTATTGACTTTTGACCCTTCTAATATGGTTCCACCCCTGACCTATTTTGTAGAGGTTGCCCTCCAGCAAAGCAGTCTACCTGAGGAGGACACAGTTCTGTGACTGCACCAACAGCAACAAGGACGCCATTTCCAAGCAGTCCATTCAAAAAATATTTTCCTCTCAAATTTTCCTTGCTCCTGCCCGAAGTCTTCGCCATAAGTAACCATGACATATTTTAGGGTTATTATTGAAATGAATGGTGTATTATCTCCTTTAATGAAACTCTATCATTTTGGGTTGTGATTTTTTGTTGATACTTGTGTATATATTTTGATATTTTTTTGGTTTGATTTATTTTAGCCTGCCTTATTGTCATGAGTTCCTATTTTTATGGATGCTTTGAGAGTGCAAATTATGATGTTATGATTTGGGGACCAGTATGTGTTCCAGGTATCTTGTTTAGGGAACTATATTTTGACCATCTTACTTTATGAGTTTTATAATATTATTTATGACCTTGAGCTTAGGGGGTGGTTAATTAGGTGCATCTTAGGGGAGTGGCTTACAATAGGGGTTTTGGGCCCAAAGAGGCCAGTTCCAGGGTAACCTAGTGTAAGTTATTAATAAGTGATAATTTAATAATAAAACTTGGTGTTAACATTAAATACAAGATGTATCATGATGCCTTGCTCATACCTTGGGTGCTTGTACAAGCTAAGGATGACAATGGGATGATACCTAGAGAGTGGGTATGATTAGATTCCTCATCTGTATGAGAGGGTATTCTAGTTCCGCATGAGTCATGTTGAGGGTCCAGGGTCCAGAGTTGCCAGTCCAGGGTAACTCAAGTGATTGACCATGTGATGACACTCCCATAGAATGTAGATTAAGTCTCTTCCATAGGTCCTGCTTTACCCTTTTATGGCTGTGTTTTTTGGCATTTGGATTTTGGTTTCAATGGTTGGTTCATGTTGGTGTTTTGGTTGATTTATGCATGATCTTTATCTTTGGATGGTAAACCCTTATGTTGACCTTTGATCTCTATTTTGTCTTGATCTTTCCTATCCTTATACTTATGTTTTAGTATTTCTTATTGTGTTCCCATGTGTGGGCTTGATGTTATCTCCTCAACATGGTGGGAGTGGACCTTTGGTTCCACAAGGTTGGGCGGTAGTAGTTCTTATTACCATTGAGATATGATGGTTCTTCTTCATGCTTGGATGATCCTTAATGCAGTTTTATCTTCTTATTCTTCCAGAGACTTATTCAATTTCATGAGTTGTATACTTGTACCATAATTGTATATTGGTTACCATCCTTTCAGAGGATGTATTATGTTGTTATGTATTATTGCATACCCTATGACTTATGTAGTGGATGCTAATTCTTTTGTATACCTTGGGTATCAGTTGTATATTTGGTCTTATTATATGAGATATATATTATTAGATTCAGTTGATGTATTCTTTATGTTAGTTCTTTTAGTTGTTCTTTGTAGATTATTATGCTTAAGTAATTCTATGTCAAGGAACACTCAAGAATTGTTATCTTTGTTGAGTTATACTTATGTGTATGTCATGTATCTCATTGTGTTGCTTTCGCATTGTTATAATTATTGTTTGTAAACATTTTTAAAAAAAATTATCCTATTAACTTAGTTGCATGTTTAGGTTAGTTCTCCTAGGTTCCCTGGCAGGGCATTATAGATAGTAAGCTGAATAATTTCAACTTCTTGAACAGGAGGAGGAAGAGCCTTGGATGCTTCTTCCAACTTTTCCTTTAGATCCTCCAACTACTCCTCTAATACCTGGATCTTCATCAGGCCCCTTTCTCTATCTTTAGCCAATAAAATTGTTTCATCAAAGATCCTTCCATATCTTTGTGATAGTTTCTTTGTTTTGGCCTCATTTAAATGGGAAAAGTGGGTGACAGCTTTAGAGATCTCCAAATCTGATGTATTTTTCATTGTCCATATAATCTTATCCCCATCCATCTTCTCTTCCTTATTAATCAAAGATGGATTTTATGTCCTTGGGGCTAAGGACCACATGGAAAGAGTTTGGGATTTGGGGTCATAGCCACACCCTCTAATAATATCCCCTATTTGATTTTCAGAGGATAATTGAGTCTCTGGCTGCCTCCTTATTTGATCTATGATATGTCGAGGCTAAGTCCCATCCTGGAACAAGCAACATCCCGCTTTATCTTACCAATTGTCTAGCCTCTTTTCCTTTAAATATTTTAGAATTAGAATCATAGGTCTTCAGAGCCTGCAAGGCTTTGTCTCCCAGTGTGGCGCCCTCTGTAATTTGTAGTTGACTGCCAATCTCTTTTTGTTTTCTCCAAATGAGAAAATTATTGAACTCCTCACTCTTGATGAAGCCATCATCACTCAATAATTCTTCTTGATACAAATCCATTTCATCTTTTCATAATTGGAGAGGTAATTCAACGTCCTCCTGGGTCTCCTTCTTCTTTCCCTCTCTAATTCTCTTTCTCAATTGGTGATGGTAACGTTGATCACCAGTTACCAGAGCAGTTATACTATCTTTTTCTTTTCATGTTCCTTTATCTGAGAGGGTCCTCCTTGTTCTATTCTTTTTTTATTTTTATGAGGCTCACTTATTGCCTCCGTGTTAGGAGCCTCTAAGCTCTGCTTAAAACTAGGTGGCTCAGTCACCTAGGGAGGGATATGTTTCTCATAATCCCCCTCACTATCTTCTTCATACTCATAGGATGAGTATTTTTCAGGCATCTTTTGCTTCTCCTCCAACTGACTTTCTAATTGATTGTACAAAGTGTCATACATGTCAATCATTCGAGTAATCCTAGTCATATAAGGTGATCCTGGGAAAAATCCTCCAAATGCAATCCCTTCCTTTTTCAATTGTTTCTCCAAGTCCATCAAGTCCTAGTATTTTCCCACTTTATGCTCAACTTCTTGTTCATCAAGAACATTTATGATGATGTCTTCCTCATCACACCCTTCATGCTCTCGGATGTTGGTAATACTTGAAGTCAATAATTTATTGGTACCTTTTATGAAATCCTCAGGGTCTACATATCTATATTGGGCAATACCCATCTTGTAATGACCCAACCAATTGTTGATTCCTTCCAAAGCCTTCTTCGTAATAATAAAATCACATATTTTGAATTGTCTTGGTGTGAAAGTACCCTTCCTGTGAGGAGCGAAGTGCTCCTTGTCTGTCTGTATTAGCTGCCAAATGAATTCTATCAGTACAACCCTTGGAGGAACATATTTTTGAAGCATGTATAGGGGCTAAGGACATTCATATACCCTAATCAATTTGAAGGTTTTTTCCAGATAGAAATCACCCTAATTATGATCTTGAGGCCATTTATCAACATATTGACAAGGCCTTAGAAGCCTTAACACCTTGACATATAACCTGGTTATATTTGTACCAAGCAAAACCAAAATTGGGTACACGATCCAATTCTGAAAACCACAAAACTCATGTTCATTTGAAGTATAATTCCAAACCCTAATCCAAAATTGCACAGGACTCAACTGGCCATTAATGTGTGTCCTTGGTCTCAACATCTGAGTGTTCATATCATTAACATTACGGAAGAGGATTAAGTGCATCAAAAGAGAGTAATGCATAAAACAAGCCTTCTTTCCCTTCTAAATACTTAAGAGACCCTCATGCATCTAGTCAATGACATACTGAATATAATCATAATCAGTGTTTACATGGGAGTTATGTATGTATAAGATGATCATCAATAGATCCGTAGGCATTCTCTCAACATCTCCATCTAACCCTAATACTCTGCATAGCCCATACACTAAGTACTTCATGTAGAAATGCAAATCCTTAAATTCATAAGGTGTATTCATATGGTCGGGTAATGGGGCTACATACTTCCCTGATTTAGGCATGTGATTGAGGATTAAATTCTTAACTAGATTGGTTTCCTTCTTATAATTCTCTCATTCTTTTCTCAAATCAATTTTAGTGGATGAGGAATAAAAGATACCAAAAGCCTTTATGAAAGAAGCTCTATCTAAGGAAACTAGGGTTGTTTGATCCTTCTTTCTAACAGTCTTAGACACTGGATCATATTTCCTAGCCAATTATATGAGCAAATCAACATCTAGAAAGACATCTGGAACTATCAATTTTCCCAAACCTAATGTCCAAGGATTGCACAAAGGAATTTTCCTAGTTCTGTTATTGTGGAAGTAACTAAACACTGATAACTAGAACATGTTGTCTTTCCGCTACTCTAGGGTTTGAGTTGATGCTTAACATGCTTCCACCAGTCCTTAGGGTTCAAATTTGAAGTTCTTTGTTGTGTCTAATCCTCCCGTGGCTATTTCGTGCCTCTCATGTCGCTCTTGGGCTATCATTTTCAAAAGGTTTGGACATGAATTATTTGGTGCTTCTCATGAAACCCTTATGTAGTTGTCTCTCCTCAACTATTATGTTATTTTCCATTGTCTTTGGTTGCTCCTATGGTGAGAAAGTAGGGCTTTGTTATGGGCTACCTGCCGCTTGGCGCGGAAGCCATGGTTGTTCTCCTGCAACTCATGACTTTTACAATTGGTGAGTCTCGCTATGCTGAAACTACAGATTTCATGGTTGTGGCCTCCTTGCATTCTCACTACAACCATTATGGGTGTCTTCATTTTTATATAGAACAAATATCTTCTTCCTCACAACATTTTGATTTATCTTTTCATGTGATGTTCAACAAAAATTCTGGCTTTCCTGTTCCAAATGAAGAAATCATAATATGTTTATATGCTAGTAACTAGAATAATGTAGTATGTATTTGATTCTCTCATGGAAAACTTGAAACAATTCCCTTTCTTGGGTCTCTAATGGTTATAACATTGATTCCTTAAATTGAATATACCTCTAATACTAAATAAAAGTTGCCCACAAATCTTGGTATTTTTTACTGAGAGTTTGTACATATTCAGATTATAAAAATGACAGGAAAATTACACAAAACCCGTTGGCTAAAATCTTTGATATCTCTATTATAATATATTTCAATCATGAGGGTTTTTGTTGACCTAGTTTTTCTCACATTGCATCTTTTATAGATCTTGATATTTTCATGTTGCTAAACATGTGTTTCCAGATTTATTTGAGTAAAAGATAAATCCATCTTTAAGCGTTTGTAAATTTCTAAAAAATAAATAAAAGATTCTCCCATCGGCCTCTGCTTATCTTGCTTAAAATTGATGCAAAATTTGGCTCTAATTGGGATTTTGACACCCATTTCACTGTTAATGTCTATTGTATGGCAATAGCATTGGTATCCCTTTTTATAATAAGATTTTATACCTTGAAGATCATTGCACTCATAACCCCCTTGTTTCACTACAACTTTTCTGCTGAAAATAATTTGATGTATAATACTGTAACTTTTATCTCTTCATCTTGTGACATTAAAAAACTGAAACCATCCATACATAATATCATTTTGATAATATGAACAGCTAAAGATGAACTTTCACATAAGAGACTCCATCATGAAAGACCTTGAATATTATTGTTGAATCTTGATTAATAATGGCTGCACTTGGTATTTTGTATTCTTGACTTTACATTTGATACCATTGACTGTTGTCTAATAATGATTTCTTGCTTCATTGTTCATTTTGACATAACATGCATTCTTGGGTACAAATCTGATTTTTTTATGATAGTCAATGCTTTGAAAAACAACTTTCTATAGAAGAGTAGGATAAATACCTCCTCTATCAATCTTGTAGCAATATGAAGAATGTAGTAAGTTCTTGCAGCAAAATTTCTCCCATTCATTAAGCCCTTCCTGTGCAACTTGTATATTTGTTTGATCACTATCAAGATGATGCACCACAAATGTTTTTATTTTATTTTCCTATTATTATTGGCTCCTTTCTCTGCTATTACAGTATACTCCACTTTTGAAAAGAAATGAAATCAACATGTATCTGAACAATGTCTTCATCTCTTTTAGCTTTCTTTTCTTGCATTAAATATTTTCTCTATGAAAATAATGGTTTGTAGACTTCATTGTACTCTTTACTTTGTCTGAACCCCATGCAGCCTCTCAGTTCTCATTTGTAATGAAAACTAAGATTTAAAGTATGAATATCTTTGTTGTTGTACTTATACTTTGTCCTATTCCTCTTTCATTGTTGTAGCCTTATACATCTCCTGATCATTTTCTACACCTTCTGTTTCTTCTAAATGACATCTTGCTTTGCTGCTTCATATGCTTATTTTTGACATGCCATACATCCTCAAATGCAAATCTGATATGTATATGAAAGCTAATGTTTTGTAAAATAATTTTCTGTAGCAAAGTAGGAAAAATACCTCTTTCAACAATCTTGTAGCAATATAATCACTTATAACAACTCTGAACATCTTGAAACACATTAAGAACCTCTTGTAGCCTTATTCTTATCTATTTTTAGAGGTTGAAAGGTTTCATGACAGAATGTCATGTCCCTTCAATAGCTAGTCTTCTGCAGCATCATTAATTTAGTCGTAAGGTCCCATACTTGTAATGTATGTATGCCCCCTCTACAACCTCCTTAATTGATCTTTGCTTCTACATGACTTTAGCTAGAAAGCTTCACACCCGTAATGTATGTGTGTTCTTTCAACAACCTACTTGGTCCTCATACCTGTATCTGCACATGAAGCAAACAATATTAGTAAAAACATGTATTCTTTTCTTTATTTTTTCCCTTTTCTTTTGCATATTTTAATGCTTTATCTGCATAAGCACATTGTTGTTCATAGAGTAATATAGAGGTATTTAGGAAAGTTTCCATTGCTCAATTATTCTAAACTGACTCCTTTTTCCATTCTATCTTGCAGGTCTATCAAAGCTAGAGATGCGAGCCTAGATGCTAAGCACAACTCAAAAATTTCTCTCCCATACAGGCAATGGAGGCTTTCCCTCCATCTCCCTTCTTCTTTGCTATTTACAATGTGTTTATTCAGATAGAGTGTTAGGAGTTTCCACAGCTTGTATGGATCTGAATGCATTCTATATATTTTGTATAATTGAAATCTGAACACCATCATTGTACCTTTGTAAAACAACATTTGAATAATAGTGAATAGATTATCAATATTTTCTGCATTGTGTACTTTATTTCTTGCATTTAATCAATTATGCAATTTAGAACATCAATTATTCAATCCATAATTCAATGTAGAGGTAGTTACAACTTATCAATTTAGTATACAAACTAAATTGGTAACAAGTTTACTTGGAGATTCAAAGATAAGGCTTCCCTCTCAGTCGCTAAAATTTTTACTAACTCCAGGGTTTATCTCAAGATTGGGCGAATGACACATATTTCATGGTCTCTGAATGGGAACTCTAACCATATTTTATTTGTGAGACTTGGAGACTAAGCAATCTCTTGATCTCTGAATGATTGTGCTCACCGCGGTTAAGTTCTGAGATTGGGCAACAAGGCTATCTCCAGATCTTAGAATGTTTCCCTCTTGACTACCAAGATCATGAGACTCTGCACCTTAGCTATCTCCCGATCTTTGAATGTTTGTGCACTAACTATCAGGATTACGAGATCCTTAGATAAATTTGAAAATGCCTTTTCTCTCCTAATTTCTTAATCTTTCATACCCCTTTGATTAAATCATGAGACTTAGTGCACACCACTCATCTGAGTCTTGATCGATGGTTCATGTTTAATCTCAACACTCTTTACTTGACTTAGGTACAAATTAGAGATTCAGTGACCAAACTAATATCATAACCTCCTAATGAAATGAATTAACTCGAGTCTAGTCTGGAGATTTAGCGATAAGAGGCATCTCTGAATCGTTATATGCAACTTTACCTTGCTTGACCCAAGTTTAATCTCGAGATTCAGAGATAAAGGTAATCTTTGAGTCTCTGAACAATTTTCTTGACTTGGTTTAAATCACGAGATCAAGTGACAACTCCAAATCTTTCACTACATCAATGGCCCACATTTAATCTCATTAGATTTGTCTTACCGAGGTTCCATTTCAAGATTGAGTGATAAGGCAAATTGTGAGTCGCTGAAAACTTGACCTAACTCTGATTTCATTATGAGATTCAACGCCATCCATACATCTAAGACAAGATCAAGAATCCTCGCCGAGTCTATGAACACTTTTCTTAACCCAAATTCTATTTCAAGATTGGGGGACAAGACTTTATCTCATGATCTCTGAATGTTTCCTTTAACCCTAGCCTGATTGTGAGATCAAGAGATAACATATATCTCTAAGTTGATGAACAAAAGTCCTGACTCTGGTTTGATTAAGAGATTCAGTGCCAGGCACTCATCTTACTTTGCATCGATGATCCATGCTAAATCTTGTAAGACTTTATCTAACCCCAAGTTTGTTCTGAGATTTAGATATAAAGGCACATCTCATGATCTCTAAATAAGATTCTTAATCATGATCTAGTCTGTAGATTCAGGGATAGATGCTATCTCTAGATCACTAAAGTATCTCTTAACCCTTGGTTATATCCTAAGACTCAGCGCCAGCCGCTCATCTTGCTAATCTTTGGGACATATGTCAACATTTGATCAAAAATTTGTCTTATATCTTATGATCGTTGAATTATTTTTGCTTGGCTTGATTTATTTGGAGATTCAATGATAGCCACACATTTGCAATGTAATAAATGCTCACCGCTTAATCTCACAAGATTTAACTTAACTTAGTTCATGTTCTAAGATTCAACAACTAACATAACTCTCATGATCTCTGAATGTTAGCCTTAACCGTGGTCTCTTTAAGAGATTCAGAGACAAAAGATTTCTCCCAATCACTGAACTTTTTGTTTAGCTCTGCTTAACTCACGAGATCCAGCGATACCCTTTGATCTTTACCAGCATCAATGGTCTTTGCTTAATCTCTAGATTTTAAAGGAGTTAGCCGCTACTTCATGAGATTCAGTGACTAACATCAGTTATTAAGTCTTTCACTGTATCGCTAAATCTCCAGATGTTCCAAACTTGACCATGATCTTCTCAATATTCAGAGATAACCTTGAAACATATTTGCTCTGAATCACTGAATGCTAGGAACTAACTACCAATTATCAGGAGACTTGGAGATAACTGTTGCACCAGATCTCTTAAAAAAAGAGTTAACCACCATCCTTTGCAAGACTTAGAGAAAGCCTTTTTGCCAGATCGTTGAATGCTCATAACTAACTGCCAATCTTTATGAGACTTAGAGACTTGAAAGACAAAAGAACCAAAGCATAAAGGAGCGAATAAAGGTCAACTTGAAAATATAAGAACTAGGGCATGATTTGGAAATTTAGATGACACAAAACCCTACCAAAGACAAAAATACTTAGGGTTTATGGTTCTCAGACATTTTCAAAGAAAAATTTCCTTGAGATACAAACATTTTGAAAAACCTTTGCAGGCATACTTGAAACCACCAGATGCTATGGCACAAATTACTAACACCAGGAACCAAAATTTTATATAACTCATAAAACCTAAAATAGACCCAACAGACGTGATTGAATTGGATTTGGTTAAAATTTGTGTTTGCTACATTTATTTATGAAATGAGTTTTGGTATTTTTATTTTGAAATAAGAGAATCTATGTTGACTTCACAAAAACTTTCTCTTGGACATTTAAGGATCTTGTCCATATTTGTGTTATTCCTTTCCATGTCTATCACTTTTTATCCCAAGATCTTCACTTCTTTATCCAATTCTTCTTTCAAATTTTGTGTCATATATGAGCAGGATTGATGTGATTGATAGTTGGATTGTGAGAATGGCATATGTCTTGGGTCAAGAAATTTTTGGGTCTCTTCACATGAGGTGTACATCATGTTTGGGTCAAAACCTTGTGATTTCAATGGTATACCTTGTCTTGGGTCAAAGGGTGCTTGCATCACTTCACTTGAAATATATATGGCTTGATATGAACCTTGCCTTTGAAATCTTGTTACAGTAAGCATGATGACTAAATGCACCTAAGTATATGAGAATATATGCAAAATGCACTTTATTTTTAGATTTCAAAAAGTTTGGAATGGTTGTGCAACTAAGGATATGCAATATGCAAAATGCAATATGCAATATGATCTTGAATTTTGAAGGCTTTAAAATCTTTTGAAATGATTATGCAAAGTTGGGTTTGGACGTTGGACTATGAAAATGCAACTTAGGGTATGATAATGAAACTATGTATTTGAAATCTTTGAACTTTGAAAAAATCTTAGAAATGCAAACCTAATAGTACGACCTTAGGAAATTGAATTAGGATCTTGACTTTAAAGGACCAAAAGGATAAAATTTAAAATAAAAATGATCAAGACAAATCCCTCATGTCAAAGAGTGGATGTTGACGAAATTATAAAAATGACCAAATAGATAATGTTTGAAACAAAGTCAAGATCTATTTTTCAATAGCATAAGGTGAAACTCTAAGACCTGAATTTTTGAGATTTTGGAAAAAAAATATTTAAAAGGTTCTAAATGCAAAATGAGGGAAGGTAATGAAACTATTATGAGGATTTAGTATGCTAAGGGGATTGATGACAATTTTGGAAGGAATTTAAAAGGCTAAATCACAAATGTAAGGGCAATTTATTATGCAATATGACAAAGGATGATGCAATGATTGGATACAAAGGTTAAATGAAAACCCTACAATGCAAGGGCTACCCTAAAATTATAGCAAGATCTCACTACATTTTTGAAAATCCATGTTTTTGAAAATTTTTATGGCAAGGCAAGGTTTTGAAATGCTTTGAAATGTCTTTTACAAGGTTTTGAAATGTCTTGAAGTGCTTTTGAAAGGTTTTGAAAAGCTTTAGTGAGGTTTTTTAATGATGTAAAATTGTTTATAACACTCATAAAAAATACATCAAGCAAAGATGTTTATTTAGATTTTGATGCAAAAATACTCCACAACCTAGGCTTGAAGGATAGTACTTGTTAGATCCCCACTTGGATAAAATTCAGATGTGCTTATTCAAATTGCATAGCCTATAAGTTTGGTGGCACTAGATCCCCTCCACAAAACTCAATTATCAAGCACACCAAACTTCAAATTCCAAGGGTCATCAGCTCCCAAGGAATTTTCTATCTCTACTAAGAACCAAAAGAGTTTAGGGAATCTTAGTCAGTCTCTAACCTTCCATGCTATCAAGTAGAAAAATTTTGGACACTACATCAAGGGTTTTAGTTTGGGACATCCAGTTTAGAGGGTCCCATAATAAACTTGCACAGGAGGTCTCTCATCCTTGAGAACTAAGGTTTTTGGTCTAGTCAAGGAAAGGGGGACCTCAATAAGATCTGTCTGAACTGTGCAACAAGAGTCACACAAGAGAAACAAAAAATAATAATTGAGAGGTATGCCAGATCAGCCTTTGCATTATCAGAAAATCATTTACAAATGTTCTGCAACATACAGTCTTACATACCAGGCATCTAGGCCTGATTATACAATAAAATCCTATCTTCCAACCTTCAAGAGGTTATCTTATTATTCTTCTCTAGATCTAACTGGAACAAAATTCTCTAAGGATCAATTATAACAACTTATAAAGCCTTCGCAAGCATCAAGTTGGACTGAGAAAGATTACACTCTCAGAGAATAGGAATTTTTTTTATAAATATAGGTCATGACCCAAATCGTAAGGATCTCCCCCAAATGAATGAATCATGAGGTGTGATCCCAAAGATGTATTGTTCACAAGTGTAGAAACATCAAGAAATGAGCCACAAAGCTTCACCAATCATGGAATTCCTCCACGAGATCAGAAAACTCCAACTAATCGTTAGAACATAAAGAACAGATAGAACCCACCAAGAATCCTTAAGACATCAATTGTGAAGTAATAGAACAAGGTGCAAAATTAGGAAAAGGTGCAACATGGTGCTAGGAATACTCCATGAGGTGCATAATAGAAAAAAGATCAAAACTGAAGGAACACTGAAAGAAACTCAGAGATTGTGCAAGCAATAAAATAGGAAATAAATATTTTTTGGTTGATGCAAGATTGCCAAGAACCCAAGATGCTCTTGCATTAGACACCATAGGTTATTTGAAAAGTGATACTATCACTTTATTGGGGCTAGAGGAAAACTAGGATGATCAACCTCGTTTTGATAAATTCATGAAGAATCTTCTATTGTTTCTTCCTTCTATTTGACAAGATATTCTTTATATTGCCTCCCCTTGTACTTCTTCCAATTTTGCTATCAAAAATCTCTTCTATCATTTCCATCTTCTTCTTAGGATATTGATGCTCCACATATGGTTCATCTCTCTCACTAAAATATGACTCATGATACTTATAAAAATCTACAATATTGAATACAGGTGATATGTCTATGTCATCTAGCAGCTCAACTTTATATGAATTCCTTGAATCAAATCTCCTTAATATCTTACATGGTCCAAACTTCCTCATCTTAAGCTTATTGTATGTTCCAATAGGAAATGTACCTTTCTTCAAATATACCATCACTTCATCTCCTACTTGAAATAACTTATGTCTCATCCTTTTGTTTTCTCTCTCCTTATACTTTTGATTCATTTTCTCCAAATGCTCTTTCACTTGAACATGCAATTCTTTCATGTTTTTTTCAAATTCCTCTCCTTTTGCACTCCTCTTAACTTCCTAACTGATATCCCTTAGTCCCGATACTCCTTTAGGATTCATCACTATGACTATCTCAAATGGTGTGTTTCTGGTACTCCTATTCACTAAATTATTATATACAAACTCTGCTTGTGCTAGGGATAAATCTCAATTGCATGTCTTCTCTCTAACCAAACATCTTAAAAAATTCCCAAGATTTTGTTTAGAACCTCTGTTTATCCATCTGTTTATGGATGAAATGTATAACTAAACTTTAACTTAGTCTTTATCTTCCTCCAAAGTGTTCTCCAAAAGTAACCAACAAATTTAAGGTCTCTATCTGAAACTATGCTTCAAGGTAATCCATGCAATCTAACAACTTTGAAAAATAAATAAACTACATTTTGGAATAACTATGGAAATTTGGAACTGAGAGGGGATGGGTGAATCAGTGCCACTAAAAACTTTCTAACCACATTCACTGATAAACCATATACATTTGCTTACTGATTACCGAGTTCATAAATTTGAAATGAAAGTAATATAAAGCTTATAAAACTATAACATAAAAATATTAGACAATAGAACTCATGACACCGTGATTTTGGTAATGCAAAAATCCTTGGTTAGAGGAAAAACCTGCGATGGGGATGACACTCACAACCTTCACTAACTGCAGTATAAAGGGTGCTCGATTAGAGCTACACAGTTTAGCTATTTATGATAGCTTACCCAGTTAAAAGTATGAAAGACTTGTTAGGTCTACCTAGTTAAGGGATTTTTACAATCTCTATACTTAGAGATGTACTCTGCTAAAGGATTTACAAATATAAGATCAGTTAAGATCTACCCAGTATTGGGATTTAAATCTCTCAATGCAATAGTATCAAATAACTTAACAATGTCTGCAATAAGTGCATCAAATGTAAATGTTTATAAGACTCTATGTGCTTTGATGTGTTACCTTAATATCAAACTATAACATTGCTCTATTCTTCTCTGGTGTAACTAAATCTCTGCTTGGTGCTCTCTTCTCTGCTCTTGTTTTTCAATAACTCCTTTAACTTTCTCAGCAACAACAATAACAACAACTTCAACTATATGTTTCAACTTTCTAGATCATCCAATAAATAGATGATTTTTGTTTCTTAATCTTATGTGTTATGTACATTGTGAATTTCTCTTGACCATTAGATCTTCTTTCTATCCTGGTGACCATGTCATTTTTACCTCAATACTTCTTTTTCTTGGAAATAACAAACTTTCTTTTGCTGCTTGATCTATGCCTTAGATCTTCACTAAGAATTATTTCAATCATTCATCATGTAAGAAACTATTTTACGTGGTTTTAGAATCTTAATTTATTCTCTGACAATCATTAAATGTGATCTGATCACATTTTGAATTAACTGTCTAACTTAGTTGAGTAACTCCTCTCACTCGGTTAAATGATCTTCAATACTCAGGGTACTACACATGTGCACGGTGTAGTGTGTCACTCGGTAACTATAGGTGTTGTACTCTGTTACTTTACTTAATACACTTAACTTGTTTGACTTGACTGACTAGCTCACTGTGCATTACCAACTTGCCTAGTACTTGCCTATCTCCTTTCACCAATTAATTCTTCTTGACTACATGACTTTGACTAAACTAATGACAAAAAAATATCTTGTAGAGATAAAAAATCTTTCCCTTTGACATTAGTTGGGTATTTTTGACAAAAACTCCAAAGTCATCAAAATTTGTAACTCCTGCTTGAAGGTTACTCTCTATACATATACAACTCTTCTTTTTCCATTTTCCACGTATATCCTTTTTTTTTTTTCACAGATATATCTATCCCATTTTTTTTTCTAACTAGGAATATATATATCCCCCTTTTTTTGATAAAAGTTCCAAAAGTATAACTTATTTATCAAAAATATGTTTATACCTCTGTTGTATGCCTGAAAGAAGAGTCTCTCATCTATCTCAGAGATTCAGTAGTACAACAATATGCTCTGTGATATCTGTAGATAAGCTGACTATAGTGTCTAGTGCGCTGACATATAGAAAGCTTGCTAGTTATTTGACTTTCTTCAAGTGTATCTGCATAGATTGGGTGTGGGGAATTAGCAATTCTTACAGTTCAAGCAATTCTAGTCTGAGCTTATCCTCCTCTTGTCTCAATGAAATTTGAACTCCCTTGAGTTCTTGGATTTTAAAGTAGTAAGTCTGGAATGATCCAGGGTTGATAGTTAGTTCCTTAAGCTTCTCAGTTAGTTCTTTTTAAATTTTTCCTCCTACTTGATTTCCTTATTAAAGTTTGAAAGAATACAAAAACTTTGAAATAATGAAATGATGGATGTCAATTTGGCTTCAATTTCAGAACATAACTCAGAAAGAGTTACTTTATCTACATCAATTACTTTGAATAAATCTTCCATCAACTTCTTCTCCATACTTTCCTTCTAAATCTTCAGCATGTATTCAGTCATATCCTTTTTGGGTCCTTTAATCTATTGGGCTAAATCACCAACTTGGTCTAATAGAGTTTTTGATTCATCAACAATAGCTTCAGGAACAATCTCCTAAAAAATCTCCTTCACATTTTCTGATATGTCTACCTTCTTCTGTGCCAATAGCTTCTCCTATTCATCCTTTTGAGCTACTATATCAGCATATATGGCCAATTCTTTAGGCTTTATTACATCATGGTCACCCTTTGGTATGATAATAGGTTTTCGCAAATCAATAATTTGCTTCCTCTTTTTGTTATTCTTCTTCTCAACCAACTTGCTCTCGCCAGTAGAGCATTTAGTGTGTGTGTTATTTTGTGGTTCCTGCAGCTGCAACACAACACTTCAATAAGTCATTGTATTAGTGAAAAACAAGGGTTAGCAAGCATATCAATCACTAAAATCGACCTATTGCTTCCTATCTAGGAGGAGTATGAAAAATTCTATAATTGTCCTCAGATTATGCATTTGTCAGTGACATATACAACCTAGAATGAAAGATTCAAATGAAACTAATCTATATGCTCAAGAAATATGCATTGTAAACTCTAAAAATGAAGATTATAACAATCCATGATAATAAAGCTAATAATGCAATATGGGTCTCTAATATTATGAACAACATAACAATGCTTTCAACAATCCAAAATCAGGGGGCCATTGAGCTTAAAACTCATTCTATTTATAGAAGAAATTTGGAGTGAGAGGAGAGATAAGGCCATTAAATGCATGTGTAAGAGCCTTAATGAGGGATAGCATTTATGAGGCACGGTGAGGGTATAAGAATTAATGATGCATTTATGAGAGCATGAATGAAGCATGGTGAAGGTGTAAGTCCAAGCTTGAGAAAGTGGACTTTGAGGGAAGGGGAGCTTGAGAAAGTGGACTTTTTGGAATGATTTGAATTCCTAATCAAAAAGATTAGGAATGTGACATCATTAGGGAGTGGGTTAAGATGGGATTAAGATTAGAATTAGGCTTAGCATGGGTGAAGAGGTTGGGATTAGTTAGAACCTAGGGTTAAGGTGGTTGAGATAGGTTAGGTTAGGGGTTAAAGGGAATATCAATGAAATGAATTATATAAATAATATATTCATTCAATAATAGGGGAAATTAATTATTTAAGCTTTTGGTTGCTTTTGATAATTAATCAAGACTATAACCAATTAATTAAATTAATTAGGCTAGGGGGTTAGATTTTTACAAGTGATGAGGTGTAATTAGGATTTTATTTAATTCCTTTTAATTAATTAACTTTAGCCATGTTTTTGATTTGTTTTGATAGAATTGAATTGATTTGATTTGCTAAGGCAATTAATGTAATTTGGTGATAAATCACTTAGGAGATTAAATTTGATTTAAATGAATTATGCTAGTAAATTGAAGAATTGTCTTGACATAATTGGGGGTATGATCACACTTAGGGAAAATAGGTCTATGATCAGAGAAAACCAAATTAGGGTGGTTACATTTGCCCCTCTTTGAATAGATGTGCGAGCAACACATTCATTCAAAGAAAGTTTTTGATGTTGACTTCATAAAGTTTGAGAATTTCGTTCATGATCGAATGAAATGCCTGATGAGATCAGTCTCACACTTGATTGAACTTAAATTGATAGATTTGACTTTGAACTTGATCGAACAAAGGTCAATAAGCAAATATCTTAAAGGTGCCAATTTTGAACTTGGTTGTCATCCAAAAATTGATAATACCGACTTTGAACTTGATCGAATGAAGGTCACTACAAAGCTGCCAAGAGCTTTAATAAGAATCTAAGAAAAAGTAGACATAGAATATCTAGCTTGTGAGAACCAAAGCCTTCCATCCACAAGTCCCAACTTAGTCAAGGAATCGTCATGCCTTAAGTTTTTTTTATAATGAAGTAGTTTTAATGTTGTTTCAAGAAAGAATTTGATTGATTTTAGTGTGATAATGCCCCCTCTGGAACAAAATCGAAGGAAAAAAGAATAAAATTCCTCTGTTGAAATGATGTATCACTTGTAGGGGTTGGTTAGATCAAGAAATAATCAATTAGAAGAAGTGAAGAAACAGAGGTGTTTTAAGAGAAAATGCACTTGTACCAAGTTAATGACGTTAAAATGTGAGTTTTGAGTCTGATAAAATGATGTTTGACCAATATTTTTGATCAATAACATGCAATTTGATGATAGAGAACCTGAAAAACTGATTGCGTAAAGCTTGTGAATCATTGTCAAAACATATGGAGCCATTCCGCATTTTCATTAACTGTCATAAAATTTTTACTGCACTATGTGGAACAATGTTGGCACGTTCGATTTTGTTCCCGATTGATCAGAAAGAGAACAAGATGAGTTTCAAGTGTCTGGGAGGAGTTCCGAAGCTCCTAAATAGCTCAAAAAGTCAAATATATGGGCCCAAATTCACTTTTTACTCACTCATTGTCACTTTTCACCTTAGTAATTCTGAGAGCTCTACAGAGAAGATGGTGGTCCCAGTGGAGAAGCATCATTTTGAGCTTGGCCATCAATATTAGCGTCCAGCTGACTACCCACCGCCAGTAAGTACTTGAAAACCTACCTTCTAAAATTTCCAGTTTTCATTTTTATGCATTTTAACTCAAGTTAGAGCCATTTTAATTTTGGGTCATTTCCGGTATGTGGCGTCACATCCTATAAATCCTACGTCGCTTCCTATTTTGCCCCAAATTCTCGCGTCGCATCCTATAATTTCAGGATCACACCTTGTCTTAGATTTTTGTGTTGGATGTTGTAGGTGTGTTCATGTTTTTCAAGATGTCTCACCCTGTTGGAACAGAGTCGCATCCTGGATGCCCCATCATATCCCAGAAATTGGGGATCACATCCTGCAAAGAGGATCACACTCTGTAAAAATAAGGTCATTTCTAGTTTTTTAACTTAGTTAAATGCCCAGTTTGACTGTTTTCCTTCTGATGACCATGAAAACACTTAACTGATAGGTTTTCTGCTTAGGTGGTTTTGATAGAACACTGATTTTGAACGTCTCTGTAATTAATATCCATTTGAATAGGTTCCTTTTGAGGACCATATCCTGGTCATGTCCTTGCTTTGTTGAGGGCTTTGAATGATGATGAGATAGAGTTAGTCGCTCGTGTGGGTTTACTGTTACTGAGGGATTTACCCGATATCAGGGTAAATCAAGGGTTGTTGACTATTCTAACCGAGAGGTGGCACTCAGAGCACAACACCTTCCATCTACCTATGGGTGAGATGACCGTCACACTAAAGGATGTGTGGTGGATACTGAGAGTTCCTATGATGGGACGAGAGGTGCATTTTGATTCGACCTTGGCTTCATCGATCGCGACAACACAATGATTCTTTGGTGGTGATACTATTGCGCGCTAGTATCTGACATGGGATTACATGTGTGATCACTGTGAGCGCCTTCCCATATACTTGGTTGGATTGATCAGAGACATCCTTATGCTTGATCGCAGACAACACAGATTCATGGTCGGTTGGGTCGACATGCTCAAGTAGATGATTGTGTCGACATGCAGATTTGCATGGGGTAGTTGCATCCTTGCACACATGCATAGAGAGTTGCATGAGATAGTATATCATTATTCACGGAGCATGACAGTTGGTATTTTGGTTCTTCAGATCTATGCCTAGGAGCTTATCCCAGTTACACGACCGATAGTGGATAGGCAGTGTCTACTAGAGCAACCTTAATATATATGTATTCAAGATGGATACTGCAGCCCCATCTAGGAAAGGTGGAGTATTAGTGTCGTCTGCTTGATGATATGACTGTATTAGTCTGGCACCCTTACCTAGATTGTGAGGAGTGGGGTTCAGATAGACGTCAGATGCCTTATTATTTTCAGAGAAGGTACCTGATCGCACAGACCATATATATCCTTGAGAGATTCTTGGTGACCCATGTATTAAGGTAGTATGGCCAATTGCAAGGCAGGTTCCAGGATACATCAGTATATGCTTAGATATGAGATGAGACACCATAGTGGGGACCATAGTTGGGTTATGAGACTGCATAGGGAGCCATTGCAGAGATGGTGGAAATACCTTGGGATCTGTGGCATGATGTGGCTGATGTTGGATGTTCAGATGGACTTCATGCTCAGATGCTTTAGTATCTATTTCCACTATTTACAGTGCCTAAGGAGGCTATTCCCCATATTGAGGATCCATTGGATTATGATCCCGTTGGGGACTGACCTATCAGAGGTCGAGGAGGAGCTCAGAGAGATAGAGGAGCTATGGGGAGGGATGGAGGCAGAGACGGGGGAGACATGGGAGGGATGCTAGGTGCCCTCCTCCTGACAGGGGACAGGGTCCAGATGATCAGGATGATGCATATGATAGGGGTGTTGGTGCGATGGGTGGTGGAGAGAGCGCCAACGACAGTGGGAGTGGTAGGCGGACTTGTCTGAGATTCATTTCTCCTTAGAGGGATCCATGTCCTTTGTTGACTAGAGAGCAGTAGAGGCAGAGACAACAACAATAGGATAGGCCACAGGATAGACTGTCAGGGCAGGATACAGGCAGAGGTCCAGGCTGAGATGGTGATGCACTATCTCAGTGTGAGCATGAGCAAGAGTAGCTTAGAGCATAGATTACAATATTAGAGTCTCTTCTAGAAGATACAGATAGACATCTTGAGCAGCTCAGGTCAGAGAGACACACACAGGCTCATACTGCAGTACACCAGGGACAAAGAGCCACATATTATTATGCTCTATATCATGCGATAGTTTTAGAGGGTCAGAGAGCATTGTCCTTTTCATGCTTGGCTCAGCAGTCTAAGGGGGCCATGCCACCACCAGCTCCATTTGTTCCACCACCTCCTCCTCCTCCAGATCAGGGAGAGGGTGGGAGTCAGTCCTGATACTGTATTTTGTCATATATTTTGATAGCATATTGTATATCTAGATCCTTCTGAGATCATTCTTTTGTATGATGACATTTATACATGTACAGATGATGCCTACTGATACTCTGATACTCTTTTTGTAGACAGTTTCCACATTTTTGATTTGTTCCATATCTGATATATCTGAGAAAACTATTCCAGATCTTGATATGTTCATGGATTCTCATGCATGTGATAGATGTTCTAGATTTTGATGCACATGTGATTATATTTATCTTGGTCTCTGGATGAGTTAGATTAGATTCGATGACATCATTTATGCTCTTTTGTTTTATTACTGATATAAATGTGTTTCAAATGATGCTAAGTGGATATGCAAATGAATGTTTTTGAGTTTTTCTTTGTGCAAATAAATGTATGGATGCGTGTAATATGTAAAATTAAATGTAATGCTTGAATGCTTTGTTTTTGTCTTTTGCTCTTTCTCATTTATGAATGCAGAGTGTATGTCATGGATATGTAATGACATGAATATCAGTAATATTGATGTATGTAATTAACTTGGATTTTGAATGAATCAAGAATTTATTTTAAGCTCAAGTACTTTTTATGTTGTTCTTTCTAAAATGAATCATGCAATCTCTAAATGCATCTACATGCAGACTCTTAGGACTGTCACTAATTTGTATACATTGTAGCATTTTATCATCATTGGGTGTTTGTGGTAATTGGACATCACTTGGTAGTACAACTGTCACTAATACCCACTGGTATCATGAAAGTATGAATACTATGTGTATTGGATGCAATGTCGAAAATGAACTTAGGCATCAAGGCATAGAAGCCATGATGACAAGTTAGTTATCTCATTTTAATGTTTAGGATAAATTTCTGTTTTAATTGTAATGTAAGATATGTGACCCGTAATGACCTTGAAAATTCACATCCTTGGTACATCATGTAGCGTACACCTTACTAAGAATCTGATTTATAAAACAAACAAGGAAGTTGTTTCAACCTCACCGTAGTTTACACATAACAAGGATCGAGATATATGCGGTTATCCACTCATGTTGGCAGCTCTTACCATAAACATCCAAGTTGGGTGAATTTTATAGGATCATTTGGAACAATCATCATACGTAGAAAACAAAAAAAATGTTATGCCTCCTATCCAGGTGACTCTTTGTCTTTGAATAGATGTCATGGAGTAACTCAGAAGGCATAACAATCACCAATTGAGAATCAATCAAAGAAAATTTATAATTTCTTAAATGCCCCTAGTATGAAACATCATAGGAACATAAAAGAATTATAACCAATCCAAGATCAAACTATGTGTTTAAGTAGTATTTGAGAAATACTATTGATTCATTTTTCAAGCGCAGTAGAGATTCATCAATCAGAATTTGGAATATAAGCAATATGTTTTCATGTCTGAGTGTATGTGAGTTTAACTGCGTCAGCGATTACAATCCAATGTAGTGTTTAGAAACACTGGTTAATGAAAGTAAGGAAAAACACTTGTTTGTTTTATGTTCCTAGATTTCAAGTGTTGAGAAACACTAGTTTGATGTTTGTTACTGTTTGGAGAGGCGAACCATCCTAGGCAAGATGCTTAGAACAACCTAGTAGACACGAACTGGCCATGCTAGCAAAGATGCCCCCAATGCAGAATGACTATTCCTAGGATGTAAATGCAGATAAATCCCAAGCAAGGATAGGACATTTGTAAGGAATTAAAGTAACCAAATAGCACAGGTGCAAGTATGAAAGTTTAGTGTCGTCAGTGCATTGATAGATAGAGCACAGAGTTTGAGTGACACCCGTTTGCCATGTTTTCACCACTTGGAAAAGCTTTTTTATTTTTGCTACCAAGACGCCTGTTTGCCAGGTTTTCATCGAGGTACTTTTCTCTTTTTCAATTTTTTTGCTATTTTTGCTTTTTAAATTTTTTTGTAGTATCAAGGTGCCTGTTTGCCAGGTTTTCACCAAGGATACCTTTTTCAGGACTTTTTCCACTGTTTTTAGATTTCTTCAGGATCATTTTTTCTGATTTTTTTTTGGTATTTTTTGAGATTTTTACTGCATGGGCTCTGCTAGCCAGACATCAAGCATAGAACCACTTTAAATGTAGAGTATTAATGGGATTAGGAAGAACATCTCCCTTAGGTTTAGCTAGCTGGTAAGCTCCATTCCCAAAAGTTGCAGTAATGACATAAGGTCCCAGCCAGTTTGGTTCAAACTTTCATTTTTGTTCTTAGTTAGACTGGTTCTTAGGATTCTCTTTCAGAATGAGATCCCCCACTTGAAAGTGTCATGGTTTGACCTTTTTATTGTACCCTTTGGACATGCGTTTTTGGTACACTTTTAGAAGATCAAATGCTTTTTGCCTGCGCTCATCAAGTAAGTCTAAAGAATTTACCCGATCGATGTGGTATTGTTTGTTAGTAACAAGAACTTGTAAAGATACCCTCAAAGATGGGATTACAACCTCAATAGGTAATATTGCCTTAGCGCCATAGACTAGGGCAAATGGCGTGGCTCCAGTTGGTGTTCTAATGCTTGTTATGTAGGCCCAAAGTGTCAGATTTAATTGTAAATGCCAGTCTCTGCCAGATTTACTCACTGTTTTGTGTAGGATCTTGAGAATATTCTTGTTAGATGCCTTAGCTTGTCCATTATCTTGAGGATAATAGATTGAGGAACAATGTTGAGTAATGTGAAACTGTGTGCAAAGGTCTTCGATGTCTTGGTTTTTAAATTGGCCACCATTGTCTGTTACAATTGAAGAGGGTATCCCATATCTAAAAATAATGTAATTCAAGATAAATATAGCCACTTGTTTGTTAGTGGCTTTGATTAGCAACACGTCTTCGACCCACTTTGTGAAATACGTAGTGGTCGTAATGATGTATTTATGTCCATTTAAAGAATTAGGATATATTTGTCCAACCAAATCAAAGGCCCATTATTAAAATGGCCAATGTGTTATGAATGGTATGAGTTCTCTAGCAGGAGCATGGATGAGATTTCCATGTGTTTGGCATTTATGACATGGTTTTGAAAATTGAATAGCATCTTTTTCCATCATAGGCTAGTAATAGCCTACTCTTAGCAGTTTCTTAGCCAGTGAAAAACCATTTGAGTGTGATCCACATACACCTTTGTGGACTTCTGTCAATGCACGATCTGACTCTTCATGTTCTAAACACCTAAGAAGTGTACCGTCGAGACCTTGTCTATATAAGTGATTAGTAATGAGGACATAACGCGATGTTGTCCTAATTAAGGCTCCTTTTTCATTCTTGGATAGGTTATTGGGTATAGTTTGGTTAGTTAGGTAAGTAATGATTTTAGCATACCTAGATGGGTCTTGAGCGTTCAAAGCACAAATTACTTGGTATTTGGGGGTATCAAAGGCTGGGTAGGATAGCTCTTCCACCAAGAAGTCATAGCAGAATTGATGTTCCTCTAGTTGTAACATGGATGCCAGTGTATCCATAGCATCTGTAACTTTATTCTCTGTTCTTGGTATTTGCTGGAATGTGACAAAGACAAAGTATTTCTTTAAATCATCAAACAGTTGTTTGTAGGGCATCAACTTTTCATCTTTTGTATGATAATCTTCATTTACTTGATTAATAATAAGCTAAGAGTCACCATACACATGTAACTCTACAATCTTCCATTCTATAGCAAGTTTAAGACCATTTACCAATGAGCTTTACTGTATTTGATAGCATATAATGTCTCAATTTATGTGATGCAAAGACAAACGCTAAGCAAGCTTTTTCAATTATGGTGTAATTGAGTTCATAAGATACTAGTTAGTTTTAAAGCTTTCTTACCTATCCACATGCCCAAATTTATTTTCACACTCCAATCAGCACCTCCTCCACTCAAGCATTTTCTCCAAGAGCTCTTGGCTTTACTTCATATTACCCTCTGAGTGCTCTAATATAAAAACATTAAAAAACACTCCCACCCTAAACATGTGGGACTAAATCCCAAAACCCACTTACAAAAACTACACCCACCACGCCTATCGAATGCATTTGCAGGCCTGTGGCATTTAGCATTGCACCTACCATACTGAATTTGCTTTGGATATGTTTTGAAAATCTTCTTTAACAATCTGCTACGCAGCCCCCTCCCTCATCCACGCGCAGGCTGGGAAAGTGTGTGGAAAGGGTTGTAGGAATTTGGCATTTACACTTGCAAATTGTAATTTGCTTGAATGTTTCTGAGTTTTTGCTTTATAAGACATGCGCTATTTTCTCCTTACCAAATGCAGTACTCTTTCCATCATGGAAAAGCCTGTTCTTTGCATCTGCCAATTAAAACAAAAAGCATGGGCAACATCATTGAGAGGAGCCCTACATAGTCTTTCTTACTCCATGCATAGACTCCTTTGATCTACTCATGCACATGCATTTCCTCCAAAGTCCATTGTAATGCGCCACTATTAGCTCTGTCCATTAGGAAAGTTGCATTCTCTTGAAAGTTTCAAAGCCTGCATTTCAATTCCATGCGCTGGCCTTCTATTTGGAATCCATCTCTTGCGCAGTTTTCTTCTAATACATTGCACAACTTTTGTCTACTCATGTGTAATAACAATAGTTCTACTTTTGCCTTGTTAAAAAACTTGAGATATTTCTATTGCTAAACACTCTAGCAAATCATGCTCCCTCAAATGGAAAATATCAACTTGGAATATTATGCCTCGCACTGTAAAACTATTCAGAACTGCTGGAATTACAGGGTGGGTACCATTCATGTGTTATAGACCTAATCCCTTGAAGGCTTTTTCCTTCTTACGAGCAACATAATATTCTTCGAATAATGCTTTACTAACCTGATGCATAAGAACATTATTGTCCCCTTCAAATATGGATTGAACATCATATTCACCTCGGAGATTGCCAATGCGGTCTTCTATTTTTTTAAGACCTTGACCACCACATGCCTCATGATATTCTTGCAATATATTCATGTTGTGCCACGTGAAAATGAACTTGTATCCATTAGAAAGAACATAAATAGTCTTGCTATCAGAAGGGGTCCTTTTCCAATATATCCGCTTGAGAGCCTTAGCTGCACAACTCATTGCATATGTTTTAGCAAGCAAAGGAAGCAAATGTCGCTGATGTGATGGGTAATCAAGTAACAATACTTCTGGCTCATCAGGTTATAGATTAAAATCCCATCTTGATAATGCATATCGAATTGCAATTGCTAATCCAATCTTGGATTGATAGATAACACTAACTATAATTGTTACATGGCCAATTGTTAGAGGGACCATGAAAGCAGTAAATTTGATCAGGATCACTTATTGGACTTAGGTAACTTCCATCTAGATATACATCAACAACATATTTCCAAATGTTTTCACGTGGTATATGCAAATTATCAAACCAAATTCGTCCATTATCGACTCCAAATAAGCCAATTTTGTGACCACAGTCATCAATTCGAATCCCTGGACATACATTCCCCTCTTAACATTTCTGCAAATTGATCCCAAAAAATAGCAACTGGCCTCTGGAATGAGCTTCACAAAGTGATCAAAAGACCTCCTAAAACATTCAAATCCAGAAGACATGGAGATTTTCATGTTTATTACTACTCTACAACAACAAACTCCTTGAGGCTTCCTAAGGTGGGAAATTTTAATTTCCAAAGTTGACCACTTATTATATCTGTAAATGGGCACATTTAAACTCTTCTGGAAACCCATTTAATCACTGCCTTATAAAGTATCAAATTCTGCATTGGGAGATCACCAGTGGAGATGAGCACTCAATTAAGGACAACAAACAAGTGTCTAAAATGACTCAACCTCATTTGAAGTCAGGCGCAAGTTATCAATGACTGAAACTTGATCATTCTGAAACAATGACAAATGAAAATGTACAAACTGCATAAATTGTATTCGGATTTGCCCTTGAAAAGATATCAAAATATGTCTTGAGGCTCAACCACTTCTCTTGGTGGTATACTTACATGCAAAGAGTATATATGAACAAATGGAACATCAAAACAACCATATGATATGAAGTTACAATTCTCAGAAAGTGGATATTCTGCAAATGTAACTTTGTCAACACTAGGAATCTGCAAAAAACACCTTTGGTTCTGATTTCACAAGCCTATCAAAAGAGACCCTTATAGTTTGGAACCTTGAACATGGACTCACTTTCACATAATGAATATGAAACTTCAACTAGCTTATTTTGGTAGTCAACTGGTCAACTAGAATTAATCTTCAAAGTCAATCATTCAATACCTTTTAAACTCAAACATAGTAAAATTCCACAAATCTGATTTTAGAAAGGGCTAAGCAAAGTGGTCAAATGGAATGACCACAGTCTAAAAATCTTCAAGAAGGTACATTTTCATGCTTGCAATGCAGGGGAACACTCAATTCTATATAGAATTTAATTGGGTACAAATTATGGGAACTCAAAGTAGGGCATTCCGTAATTATGCATTTGACACTCAGGAAACCAGAATAAAATGCAAACGAAAAGGCTATGGGAAACTTATCATATGAAATAATAGGCATCTACAAATGGGTATGGAAACTCATTTTCACACCTACAACATCTTAGAACACTCCTTATATCCAAAGTATTAATCTGGCCAAAGATGCAGACCTCCAAAGTAGGTCACTTAGTAAACACTGAATACATGCACAAGTGCAGATTTAGGTGATGAACTCCAAACAAATATCTCCAAAACACATCCACTCTGACTTTTGAGAGCTGAAACCCACCACACTTGCTTAATGATAGGTGTTAAACACACTCTCTAAGTGGTTTCTCATGAAAAGCTCAGGGTCTCTTTTTACAAGCACTCAAAGTAGGCCTTCTCAAAATTTTTTTGGGGTAGTGACTTGTGCCTTCGAGAAAATTTTAAACTTAGTCACTCTAAAATTATTTGGAATTTTAGAGTTCCAACACATCCCTCCCTCCTCGCCATCTCTGCCGACACCTCCTTATGATGGTACCCACAACAGGACGAGAAACATTAGTCAGAGAAATAGGTCGAGCCTATAGCCACCATGCATCAAACTGAGGGGTAGTGCCTGCACAAAAACAAGTTCATTATCAGAACCATATGGATGATAAAACATAAGTGAATAATCAAGAGAGTATCTACAACAAAGAGAGCATAACAGAGAAATAACATCAAGCATGGAAAATTAAAACTTATACCTGCATTAATAGTGGCTTATCGCCACGTCCAAGCAACATGAAGTAGATCCATGAACTCAGTCCTTGTAGCATCAAGAGAAACTCTAGCATCCCAGAGGGTAACATCCCTCAACCATTAAGCAAAGTAACAATAAGAGTCAGTGACATCCTGCCTCTCGCCGAACTGGCGCAACACCCTGTTGGTGTTGTGAAATAAATCATGTGAATACAATTGCTAACATGACTAATCAAGCATCTCCTCTGACGACAGAAAGGAAGATGGGCATCCTCTCCATCCCAAATAGGACAATCCATGTAAGGTCTCCAAATGAAATAAGGCATCATGTCCAACTACTACCTTCAGTACATCAAATGCCCCATATGGGTTTGAACAATGACACCATCATACATAAAAACATAGGGTCTCCCTAGAGGAAGATCATGAGCTCCTAACGGCCTGCATACAACACTATGCTCCCACGCCCAGATCTAGAGAAGAGTGGCACTGCAACCAAGTGATTTACCCCTAGGTAAGCTACATAGAACATGTGAAAGTACATATGTGCGAGCATACATGGACCCCAAGCAAAAATAGTATGGTCTCTAACCATACTTTGAAGTACAACACCAAAACCAACTGAAAAACCATGCTGGCGACGATCGGGACAGAGGATCCCACATATCAGATTACCAAGCAAGGTAGTCAATCTATCCAACCCCATGCCAAACCTGGACCATGGGATATCATACGGATCATACATACCTAATAGATCCTGGGGCAAACCAGACAACTCAGACAGAGCTGCAATACAATGACCATGCAAATACTCTACAAGAGCACCCTGAATAGGAATCTGCAGGATGCGATACACATCCTCTAGAGTAATGGTTCACTCACCAGTTGACAAATGAAACATACAGGTATCAGAATGCCATCTCTCTAGTGAAACAAAGATCAGACCCCTATTGGTCATGATCTCGGGCATATATAAAATCCAGTATAAACCTATCTGCCTAAGGACATCTCTCTCATCCTCAAAAAGCTAGAATCGATATACTAGACATGCTGGTCTCAACTCCCGGCACTGCAGAATAGTCCCAACAAACTACAAAGAACACAAAACAGTCACCCATCAGTGCCAGGATAGAGAAAAAATTAGACAAGTACAAAAAAATCCAAGAAGGCAACTTAACAAAGTGATTGTGGTAAACAATAAGCAATTGCGGTACTTTTATAGCAATTGCGACATGCAAACAGAAAATGCGACACTCAATTCGCAATTGCAGTATTAAACACCGACAATTGTAGAACAATTATTAATTGCAACAAGCAATTCGCAATTGCGGCAGCTAAACTGCGTTTGCGGCAAAACCACAGACAATTGTGACACTTTTAACAGATAAAGCATAAAGATAGTTGACCTAAAATGCAATAAATGCACAAGGTATGAGCTACTCACCGCAAGTCCTGGGCTAGCTGGCCAACAAGAAGGTACAAACTCGATCTAACGCGTGCATGACGCCTGGAAGGCCCGACATCGCTCGAAAAGAACTAAAAAAAGCAGACAAAACTAAAGCAAAACTCACAAGAAGATTAGGAGCTCCAAGAGTGCAAAGTGATAAATGAAAGACCCTCAAAGCTATTTAGAAGTGATCCAAGGAAACTCCAATTCCTGAAGGATCCATATTTTAACGTCCCAGGCCCCAAAAAGTTAAACAACTGATATCAGGAATATATTGAAGTATTTTCACAAATGATCAGATATCTAGATAATCATTTTGCAGTATCAACAAATTAACGCTCATGTCGCAACTTTTTGCTCCAATTTGTTGAGGGGGCATAAATACATCTACTATCGCCAGGCAAGCCGAGGCAGGATCAAAATAGAAGATTCTTTGACACAATGCGACAAGCCACAATGCATCAAAGATGGGCAAATGTAGACACCCTAAAATGGACAGACTTGCGACTTCACATTAAAAAACACTAATTTTCATCTATTAATTAATGGGTTTTTAATTATTAATTAATCATCTATTTTCTTCTAAATTCATTCCCCAAATCATCTAATTATATCCCCAAAATTAATTAAATAATTAATTTTATTTACTTAATTAACCTTAATTGATCAATTTTCATTAATTAATTGAATTCAATTTCCTAAAGTTTAAATTTAAATATTTAAACTTATTAATTAAGTCTTCTAATTAAATTAATTTCATTCAATAATTCAATTCTAAATAAAAAAGAATTCAATTATCTCACATGTTGAATACTTTAATTATAAAAATGAGTTAAATATTCAATTAAATCCTTTCTTTAGTTCAAAAAAGAGAACTCTTGATCAAATATCTGATTGCATGAATTCCTCTACCTAGCTCTTTAGATAAAAAATGTAACTCCAAATTACCTCTTCAGTTCACAAGGTAACTCATAATCAGTTGTTCGGTTAAGCAAACTTTATCTCCTCTCTCCAAGTTGAGGAGGTGGATTTTTCTTATGGCTTCTCCAGTTCCCTTTGATCTCAACCGTTATCCTCTAATCTTTGGGATTGATCTCAACTGTTCATATTATTTCCATATTCTATATAATCAACCCTTCACAACTATTTGAAGAATCTAAGATTTCAAGCTTTCGTGTGCCCTTACCCTGCAGGATTCTTGCTAGAGGCATTCAAAACATTCTTGTGATCAAAATCAATATCATTTCTCGACACTCCCAAGTCATAGACGTTACTAATACGAATACTGAGCACCACAAACACGATGTTTCAGAAGGAGTAGAGAGAGACAATAGAAGATTCGAGCTTTGTTGGTTTGCATTCGTTTGTATTCCTCCTTGATTGCTTCTCATTTTATTGTTCATGGATTTGTTCTTAGTATTTTCGATTGCTTACCCCCATTGCAAATCGGTGCTACTAACCCCTCGTTAATGCGAGATTGTGGAGCAGGATTTGAGATAGTGTTAAATATTTTCAAGAACGTGGTCCAAGATTACCTCATAGTTCACTCATGGCCAATTAAGAAAAGGATAACTAAAAGGGAATTCGTATAAAAAAACACAAAAAATGAGTTCTTATATTGCACTAAAGATAAGCTAAGCATCTAAAGAAATAGATGCAATTTCTAATAACAAAGACACAATAAGTATTAAAATAAATAAATAATATTTTATGAGACCAAGAGAATTTTTTTACGAACTTATGAACAAATAAATAATTGAAACTCTTTAACATTAATAATAGAAATAATACTTAAAATAAATAAGGAAATAGGTATACATAAAGATATGATTTTGCTTTTTAAGAATAACATTTGACAAACCAATTCAACCCAAGTCCTCTTTGATTTTTGGAAACCAAACTGCCTTGGGTCAAAGACAATGATATCTCTAGGTAGTAACCTATAGTTTTGAAGTATGAGCCATTATAATTATTATCGACCTTCAAAGTCATTCAAATTTTCGTAGGAAATTTGCGCCATTGCACCTTTGTACAAAACATAAAACATATTGAATAATCAGTCGAAGAGTACGCGATAAACGTGAAGATAGAAGTAAGGCGGAAAGCGGGGAATAAAATTGAACAGCGGAGTAGTTGTCCTCTCAATTCTCCCTCCCACGGTTGGGGGAAGAGGGAAGTTGCTTATCTAAGCACTTGGAAATCCAAGGAAAAGTAAGATGAGATTATGTTTATTTGACTTTAATGACTAAAGGTGGTTGGGAGTTGCGAGGAGCGTCAAAAACTGTAAGCTACTCGGTTCTGCGGCAGCTTACACGGCTCTGGGGGATTTCAGACACTGAAATTGCTCCTCCGCCAAGCATGCCAGGCTTGCTTTGTGGGTTTCATTTGAATTCCATGATTGTACATTCTAGTTAAGCATATAGCGAGCTTCAGTTAGTTGTAAAATATCTTGCTACGGCACAATGCGGGATCGTGTTAATGAATAAGAAGCATCGATTAGAATGGACAAGAGTTCAAGTGTTTCAGTTAGAGTGGAAGAAGGCAGAGCATCCTTGGATGAGAGCTGCAGCACAGAGAGCCACGATTATTCGGACGCTGAAGACGAGTGCTGGCATTCGCCTTATACATCGAATGGAGGAGGGGCTTATGATGACGAGGAGAATGGTGACGAGGAAGAGGAGGAGGATCGCGAGATATCAGATTTAGATCTTGAAAAAGGTCCCGAATTGGAGGAGCTGAAAGAAGCGGGTAATCGTCTGGGTCCCAGTGCCGTGAGAGAGAAATGCCAATTCGAGGTAAGTGAAAGTGGGACTGGGGGTGAAAAGGAATGTAGAATATGTCATCTGGGTGTGGAGGCAGATGCAGGGACATCCATTGTCTTAGGGTGTGCCTGCAAAGATGATCTCGCTGTTTCTCATAAACACTGTGCAGAGGCTTGGTTCAAAATCAAGGGTAACAGGTGGGTTTGTTTTGTTTCATACCCCTTTTGCCATTTACATTACTATTATGCCGGACTTCACAACTTTTCAAATAAACATTGCTTTTCTGAAATATTTGAAACTCATCTTCTCTGCCTGCTATTTAGTTATTGACTTTGAACCCTGTCAAAAGACATGATTTTTTATGAATTAAAATATCCATTACCTTTTCCACATATCCAAGGAACTAATCTAGATTTCCACACTGCCACTCACAACCAATATTTAAACAGTCTAAAGATCTAAGTAGCCTTATATACAAGTTTAATTGGCTCAAGGAACATTAGCCTCTTTGGCATAAACGTTCCAAAAATCACAAACATAGTTATAAGCAAAAAAGCGGAAAACAATTGGTATGTTAAGTTTGCACCTTTGCCATGTGATTATTACTCATTGGTGTCTTCATAAGATGACTAAAAACTATAGTGCAAACCCCACCAAATAAAAAAACTGACTGTCAGTACGTTTCTTGCTGACAACACTCAACTGTAGGATCCAAACAGCAATCCATCATAGTTTTGTCACTCTTGCAGAACCAGAATCTTTCATAATTTTGGAGCCACACCATCTCCCCATCGGAGATTGTTTTATAGGCTCTTCCCGACCTTTCCAAATTCAAAGCTTCTCATGTGTGGAAGCCAGAATCACCAATTGAACTAGCAGTCAAACCATGCTATTAAAATTTAACAGTGGCTTTAACCATTTCCACGGCTCGTGAGGCCTGGGTTGCTTATCCAAACAGCAGGACAAATTCTTGAGCTATTCACATGCAATACTGAATTTCATAAACCTCAGCCAGACTACTCATTAGGATCCTGAAGCCAGGGGAAAGCAATTTATTGCGAGAACTGATCTATGATTATGACAAATTCCTCCTGCCACTGTTAACTTCGGTTTCTCCTTGAAGGTCCTGTTACCTCAGCTTGAGCCAACGGCATATGACTTTTACATTCCCGTTCTTGCTTCTTTGCCCTTCTATTAGTAGAAGAAAATCTTCTCGACATTTGTTGTTTTGACATTACTGATGCCACAATTGAGATTTTCACTTTTCAGATTTATTTTATTGAACTTTCTGCTTTTGACTTCCAAGTAAAATGTGCTAATCGCTGGATTATTGACAAATTTTATAAGGATACCATCACTGAAATGATTACTAATAATAATTTGTTAAAAATATACTTAATGGTTGATCTATGGATTCCTACTTAAACACAGGTTATCCATGGACCATATAGAAGATCTTTGGTAAATGTCTTTGTTCTGAAATTTGATTGATAATTATTTATATTTAGAGTTTTATTTTTGTCGAGCTTGATCTGTGTAAGTTATCACAAGACGACTTCAATGAGTATTCATTTCCTCTAGTGATTTTTCGCCATGTATGTTGACAATAACTAATGTCACCTCAAAGCATTTGTTAGTGAGTGGAGTTAGAAATGGTTAATATAATCCACCACCTATATATATTTAGCCATTATACACAAACAAAAAAGTACAGTCTCTTCTCACCATTTGTCTAATCTTCTATCATCTTTAAATAGATAATTTTTTGCAAAAATACTAGCCTCTTGTGTGTTGGACCAGAAATAGGTCTGTATAATATGACGATCTTTTAAATAGGATAAAGTTAAAAAAATAATTCTAGATACAACACAGTTCAAGAGTGTTGATCCGTTGGTCCAGGGCATCAATAGTTGTTTGTAAGAGGGGGTGCTACTAGGTGATCAACAAGAGCTGTGAAGACTAAAATAACATATGGCAGTGAGCAAGGGCTGTGATAACAACAATTTAGAAGATAGAAGTAAAGTGATGAACCATACTATGCTGTCTAATATACGAAGAACAGGACATTCATAATATAAATGAAACTACTAAAATAAAGAGATTAGTGTTATGGATAGTTACCTTGTTTGCCTTATTGGCACATTAATTGTCCCTTTGGCATGCAACACATCGTAAGAGATGGTTGTAGGTGAAGTCAAGATGAATAGATGACTTAAGTGGTTCATAGTTGCACTGAATTTGCTTGAAGGAAGCTACTCCTAAGGTAGTAGAAGGTACATGTTGATGAGATGCATTTGTGATGTGTGTGGTTTCATCATTGGCAAGTGTGAGCAGTAATACATTTTTGTAAATGAAATGAAAATGTAAGGAATGTGAAAAATGTGAAACGTGGCAGCTAATGAAATGAGATGGGATATTTGAAGAGAAAAAAACAATGTGATAAAGATAAGCAAGGAAACATGTTTGAACAAATTAATGGTTGTGCTAGATGTTCTCAATGAACAACATGACTAGCAATATATGAGGTGAGTGCTAGAATAAAAGAGTAAAATCTGAAGCATTTTAGAAATGAAAGATAGATAAGTGGGATGTGGTCAACTGATAGGGATATCCATCAAGGGGAAGTTGGAAATGACATGGAGGGATAGTGAGGGCCCACCAAGGCAATTGGAGATCATTTTAGGAAATAAAACACTTAAATCAATTAGGCTAAACTAGGAGCTTTGAAATTGAATGTAGGAACCCTATATAGTGCACCCCATTGAACAAATAAAGAAAATACCTTACTGCATTTTATCCACTTCAAAGCTTTGAAGCAAGTTGCAATGAAAACAACTTTGCCATTCTTCTTCTACATTCAAGGGGGTTTGTTGCAAAAGTGGGCGTCCTATGGAGTTGGACCCTTTAGGCAGAGTGGTTGAGATCCTTGTTAGATAGAAAGTCCATTGATGGTTTATCCTCTTTATCTAATGTTGTAGACATGTTCCTCTCAAGTGGACCTGACATTGTGAAGCCCCAATATGAGTGATTCCATGTCATGATCCCCACACCATCTAGGTGAGAGAATAAGGGTCACTATTTTTTTGGCTCATGCACATGGGACAATCACTTAACCCAATGATTGTCCAATAGTGATTACGCCCACATGATTTTTGTTGGTTTCAAGAACCCCAATAATTTGGAGGCTCACCAAGTGCAATCATTGTTTATCAAAATGTTATTGTAGGAGCTAATTTACCGATTTGGGTACGGTTACGGGTACATCCATGTTTGTGTATGTACACATCATTAATTTATGTATACATGTTCAAACATCAAAGTTATAAATATTAAAAGAAGAATGATACTTATGAATCCATAATTGCCAATAAAATTATAAAATAAAATACCTCATATATCATATTCATAATTTGCAAAAATGATAATATTCAGGTCTCAAAATGTCATTACCCAATGAAAATTTGGATTACAAGCCATATTTAATATTCAATGCCATATTCATCTTCATTAGAGGCATCAAGGTCAACATCTGGTTCAACTTTATTTGAATCACATTCCATTAGGTTACCACTTACACTAACTATGTATGTGTTATGTGCAAGAGCTGTCTCATGTTCATCTATAGATATTTGGGCAAGTTGTGCAATTGTGGAATCTAAATTAGCACATTGGAGGCTAGATCCCAATTCCTTGTCAAACCCTCATTGTATTCCGATTGCTTATGCGACAATAGACGAAGGTCAAAGTGCATCTAGATCAAATCCTTTGCTTTTTCTGCACCCAAGCAATTGTGCTTGACTGAGTGAATGAAGGAGTATGTAGTCCAATTCTGCTTAGCTAAAGAAGAACTTGCAAGTTGTTAAGTTTGCATACAACATTTAGTATTTAATTTTATAATTCAAGAATCAAAACTTAATAAGTTAAAACATAAATTATCAAATATAAATATTTTAATATCATAGAATCAAATGAAAAATGATAAAAATAAAAAATAAAAAGATACACCCATGGGAGAGAATTTTAATTGCAAGAGGCTGCAAGAAAATGGAGCCTTGACCATGTACATCACTCATCAGCACTCATCCTATATTTTGTATGAAGAGCGGAAACATGATGATTTTTTGAGGATACAAATTGGCCAAACTCACTCAAAGGAGTTCCATCATCTGAATATATCTTTCGAAATGTAGTCTTGTAGCCAACAACAATTTCCACATCTCTATATGGTGCCACCCTCCTTGGCAATGCAAGTATCTTTTTGCTATAAAACTTTGGTGACAAAGCAAATGCTAAGAGGTGTAAGGGGATAGTCATTTTGTTTCAACGGTCAATAACAATTTATTGCACAATTTTAAAAAATGTATCCATTGGGTCATGTTCCTTGGCCTCTATTATTGTACTTATGTTCTTCACCATGGTGTCGATACCATGATAAATTTCACTCAAACATAGGGGATTGGTATCAACATAGCTAATCATGCTCATGCTGGGCTCGGTGAAACTCAAAACATATTCTGCACGATCCCACCACTCATCATCAAGGATCCATGCTCTTACTTTCTAGGTGCTTTCTGTGTTGATTGCTTCCATACACTCCACAAGATGTTGATGACCATAGCACTCGAGGCCTCTCACACCTTAACAAGTTGTCTTAAGACGATTTTGTGAGATGCAAATCTTGTTTCGGCAACCTAACATGGCATAAAAAATAAATGTCATTTATCAACTATAAAAAACTAAAAACTAAATGTAATGTCCCCTTTTCGGGGCACATTAATTTTGTGCCTTATAGTTAGCCTTTCATCATGGTCCGGTGGGCTAACCGAGGTCTGGTAGAGGATCAGAGGGGGTGTTTGGCCTAGGTGTTTCCAGTTTCAGGCCAATCGGATCAGTTTCCGCAGGGTTTCCAGGGTGCTTACTCTTTATAGTAAGTAGGAAGAACTCAGTGTACCTGGCATTTCAGTAGTGGACTCGGAGCATCTCGCCGAGAGCTTTCCGGCAAGCTATCACATGCCTCCATCCGAGTTTGTTTGGTCTTCCGTTTTAATGCCAGAAGATTCCTCACTTTATTTTATTTGTGTCACTTTATAACCAATGGTTATATTCATTTAAAAGGTGACTTTAAGTGAGAATATGAAAGGACAGAGAGGGGAAACTGAAGAGTCACAACCATTTGCTTTAAAAGAAGGATTGAAGGCTCATTTGGGCACGCTTAGTTTTGATATTATATTTTTATCTCTTGGAGATATCAGGAAGCTTCAGCTTTCGAATTCAGCCTTTAGGACGGAAACCCTTTTGGCTCACAGGTGGATTGGACGTAGCCCCAGTTCGTCTACGGTGCGGATTCACATCAGAGTTCGCCATTGCATTTCCAGGTTCTTCTTGTCATTTGATGTTATTGCTGAATACTGTAATTCAAATTTTGGATTGTGGGAAATCCCGTTATTATTGTACTGCTGTTATAGAATGTGCAATAATATTTGCTGAGGGTTTTATTGGAAATTATTTGCTGGTTATTTGCTATCACGTCAATGGTTTATTGCATGCACTTGAATGTTTAAATCTGTATGAGTTGTATTTGAGGATTTTTGGGAAAATCCCGGTTTGGGACATTTCAGTGGTATCAGAGCTGGTTTTCCTGCCAGCCTGTGAAGTTTATCAGAAACAGATTTACAGAGATTTACAGAAGGGTTTTATGAGTAAAAGAATTCAATGTTATGTATTCTGATTATTGGACTTAGCAAGCAAGGGTACAGGTAATTTCCAGAATTTGAAATATTAGTTTCAGCAGTGGCTTTCCATTCAAAGAAATTCCAGAGTCCTTTATTTCTAGAAGCTAGCAGTCATATAGCCTGCTCACTCATTAAGAAATTAATAAGGCATATACTGTATTGAGCTGCAGCCAGGCAGGGAGTTGGATCTTAACGTGGACCCCCTTGCGGTAGATGCTCACGTAGAGGGTGTTTGACAGCTTTCAGCGTATGGAGAGGACACGCTTCAGATAAAGTGTTAGCGGCTGGAAGTTGTTTTAACAACTAACAAGGTAAAGAGGAGCCGTGTGTTATTACGGTGGTCCTTGTGAAGAAGAGCCAGACATTGGTTTAGTATTGTTGTTATAACCTGAAGACAACCACGGTAGTGTTGAAAGCATTGCTAGTGATTGATGCGTTATATTTACCCATTGTATTGGAGGACGCCTGTAGTGGTAGTCAGGATGGGTGAATAAAACGTTCACATCTATTACGGGACTGAAGGTGATGTACAAGTTAAACCGTGACTGATGTTTGAAGAGGAATGCAGACATTCGATTGAGAGTCGACAGACTTCCTAGACTCGACGGGAGTGGTCATGGCAAAATACGGGCAGCTGGAGTTATACGCCAGCACACATTGTCGAGCAGCTATGGTGAGAATGTCTTTTGCATACAGGTGTGATGCCACGGGCTGGAGATGGCGAGGTGTGTGTAACACCATAGTCTGGAAGACTGGGTGCGTTAGAAGATTGTTATTGGGTCTGTTCAACGGAGAAATACGGGTTCTTTAAAAATTTCTGGGAACCTCTGATATGCAAACAACAACTATTTCAAGGGCATGCTTATGAGATTTACTCTTATGCAAGTTTGAGTTGCACAGCCTTCTGTATATATTCGTTAAGGTAAATCTTCATAACCGAAGGCACCTTGTGTTAATCGATATCTGCGTGGGGAAGTCTGTAAAACACGTGTCTATTTAGTGGTGGGCACCTTGGCTAAGAACACAGCGCAGGAGCGGGAGTGTGTGCTTGGAGTCGGAACGAACAAGTTGGAAGAGTTAGAGTTGTTACGACAGGCTTAGCAATTGACATTGCATCATTTACAGCTGGGAAAACGTGAACGTTTTGGTGGCTGGAGGTTACTTGGACGACAGGCTGGTCCAGTGGTGACTCGCGTGGCAGGGTATATGGTTTGGTGTTCGCGCAGGAGGGGGAGCTGACATACATAGAAGCAGCGTGGGCTGTCTTACACTTCCCTTAAACAGAATACTTTGCAACCAAAACTGCGGGTGCTGGTGGAAGACTCCTCTACCCCCACAGCGTCTTTACTCATGGAGGTTGGTTGGTCTTGTCGACTCCACTGAGTGTTTTATGTTAATTGATACAGTAAATATATATATGCAAAACCGACTTTTACCAGTTTGTAATTGGGTGGAATTATTGTATACTTGCTTGAACTCTATTGCTTCCTGCCTTGAACATACAAAATATTAATAGTTATTTTAAATTAAGAGGAAAATCTTCAAAACAACACAATCCTTGCATAGAGTCAGATCAGTTTGGAGATTAAATTTGAAGGCACAGCCAGACAAGATTATTCCTGTATTGAGAAGCTGTACAACAACAAGATATGTATACGTTTGTTGAAACTATTCCAGTATCCACTCTTAGCAATTAAAATTTGCCAGTCAAATTTGGGTACAGCCAGGACATGATCATTACAGCAGAGAGAACGACACTTGTGTAGCATTCTTGCAGTTGATTATCCTAATTCTGAAACTTTATGACAAGCCAATTGTGAGATATAAACTCTGGGCGTGGAACCTTATCCTTGGCAGCTACAAGTTATTCACATTCACTTGCAGAGGCTAGTAGTTTTCTAGCTATGGGGAAGACGCATAGTTTGGAAAAAGTCCTAAGGATCTTGCTAAGGTACAACAACAGTTAGCCCAGATTTCACAGCCCGATGAAAGGACAAAAATACTCGGTATGTATGAGGAGTATAACACACTTCCTCCACAGGTTCAGAGAGATTTAACCTTCTCTAACTTCTTGGACTCTCATCCAAAGCTTCAACGCAAAACTTTAATGGAAAGGAAGCAGTGTTAGGATTTGGCTCGAGACCTACTTGCGCAAGACAGGTGCAGAGATTTATATGAAGAGTTTCCAACCATCATTACTCAACCCATAACTGAACTAAAAACTAATCCAGTTATTGAAAAAAGGCCGTACGAGGTTGGCATCAAAACATGAAGTTGTAACTCAAATATTGAATCAATGCAAGGAGAGGCTAAAGAAGAGGCAACAAAGGTTACAGAATGGTTCACTAGAGAAGAGCAAGCAACTTCTATTGTTTCTCAGCTTTCGCTTGATCAAAGGAAAGATGGAACAGATATGGTTAAAGATCATGACCACCAGTTGGATATCTTTAATAATTCAGGTAATGAGGAGTCATGTGAGTTCTTTAGCAACACCTCACTTATGTATAATGCTGAATTGAATGACCCGTTACATAATGCCTCCCAAAATGACAATAATGGGGAGCATGCCTTAATTAGTCGGCTGAAGGTCAATAATGATGCGATTACTGCAGCCCTTGTTCACCTTGATAGCACTCACCAAATCATTGAGGATCTTTACAGGAAGGTTCAGAGGGAGACATGACAAGGGGGTATAAGGATTGGGTCTTATTTTGCAGATTTACAGGAGGTCAAAACAACATTTGAAGTTTCAAAATCAGAATATTTATGCTTACTGTCAGATTGCGACTACTTGTTACAAGTTGCAGAAAAGTATGGTGAGCAGTTGAGAGGAAAAGATGACAAGGTTAATAAGCTCAACAAAGAGCTTAACATTGCTTAGGAACATTGGAGCACACACGTCTTGCTCTTCAGGAAGCAAGAAATCAGATTGTTACCTCTAGTTAGTACAGGGAACAGGACGACAGGGAGAGGTCTGAATTCTTTCAGGAGGTGATTCAGGAACTCGATAGCATACAGTAGACCTATGACTTGGATAGCTGTCCCAAAAGAGCTTTGGATCATCTAGAGTTTCTTTACGAGTTGGATAACTTTCAGGCGATCGACAATCTATTGTTCGAGATGGATGCTGATTTGATATTTGATAATCCTTTCTTCGAGCTAGACGAGGAAGGTATTCCCTATCCCCATGACGAGGATGAGGTCGATTACAGAATTTGGGACCCAGGGTCAGCTGTTAGAGGTGAATCTTGGTCACCAGGTTGGAGTAGCGGAATGAGCTCAATTGCTGTGCAGTGTGGTTTTTACACCAGCAGTCCAGGATGGGCAGTTATGTCTTGTGGCAGGATGGGTGATGTGCCTTCCCACACAGCCGCGACTCCTCTACACTATCATACTGATTCATCCAGTGCTTATGGTAATTCTATCACCACATATTTTAGGCATGATGATGATGTTCGGGTAGAGCTTATTCAGTACGGGGTTATTGAG
>MU224334.1:5041669-5052666 GCA_018584345.1 Thuja plicata
TTGAGCTTGGTATGATGATTATGCTTGTTGGGGTGAATTTTTCACACCAAGGTGTACACTGTATGACTCCGGGTATTGAGAGACAGTTATGGAATCCTTATGCTGATTCAGGATTTCCAGTAGAGTTAGTTAATGCATCGCATGTTGGCCACATTATATGGGATGCATGGGGTTTTTCATTCAGCCCACCTACGAAGAACTTCCTTTTCCGATTATTGCAGAGGTGTGGGGTGAGTGATTGGTTTGGTATGCTTCCTCGCTTGCAGATGGAAGCCTTGTTCGACAGTCTGCATATCTTGCCTCTTCAGTACAGTCTCCAGTTAGGGCGACAGATCAGAGGGGCAATGTTATGGCAGTTGGACAGTTCTGGTGATCCACTCAGTAGGAGCATCGGGCATCTGGATATTTCAGCCAGCTGGGGAGTTGGATGGCCCTTTTGCTTACGACATCTAGGAGGGACATACTTGCAGTTAGTATTTGTTTAGGGAGTCGATTGGTGTGAGGTTTGGTTCCTCCCTGCATCTGACCGTAGCAGTGCCAGTACCCTCAGTTGGAGTGAGGTTCTCAGTTGGGTTGAGGACTTTCTCACAGATGATGGCGACACAGGGTAGTTTGGTATGACTAATCCTGCAGTGATTTGGGATCCTGACATTAGACTGGTTGTTATTTGGTTGCTGTATGAATGGCTCCACAGGTCAGGGCATAATATCTGTTTCAGTTTCACATGACAGGTTGGTGGAGCAGTTTCCCTGAGGTTGGTTTGGGATCCAGGTATTACGATCGCAGCATGCAGATACCGATTGCTTGAGGGCAAGCAATCTTCGGGAAGCGATGATTTGTAATGTCCCCTTTTCGGGGCACATTAATTTTGTGCCTTATAGTTAGCCTTTCATCATGGTCCAGTGGGCTTACCGAGGTCTGGTAGAGGATCAGAGGGAGTGTTTGGCCTAGGTGTTTCCAGTTTCAGGCCAATCGGATCAGTTTTCGCAGGGTTTCCAGGGTGCTTACTATTTATAGTAAGTAGGAAGAATTGTGTACCTGGCATGGCAGTAGTGGACTCGGAGCGTCTCGCCGAGAGCTTTCCGGTAAGCTATCACACGCCTCTATCCGAGTTCGTTTGGTCTTCTGTTTTAATGTTAGAAGATTCCTCACTTTATTTTATTTATGTCACTTTATAACCAATGGTTATATTTATTTAAAAGGTGACTTTAAGTGAGAATATGAAAGGACAGAGAGGGGAAACTGAAGAGTCACAACCATTTGCTTTAAAAGAAGGATTGAAGGCTCATTTGGGCACGCTTAGTTTTGATATTATATTTTTATCTCTTGGAGATATCAGGAAGCTTCAGCTTTCGAATTCAGCCTTAAAGACGGAAACCCTTTTGGTTCACAGGTGGATTGGACATAGCCCCAGTTCGTCTATGGTGCGGATTCACATCAGAGTTCGCCATTGCATTTCCAGGTTCTTCTTGTCATTTGATGTTATTGCTGAATATTGTAATTCAGATTTTGGATTGTGGGAAATCCCGTTATTATTGTACTGCTGTTATAGAATGTGCAATAATATTTGTTGAGGGTTTTATTGGAAATTATTTGTTGGTTATTTGCTATCGCATCAATGGTTTATTGCATGCACTTGAATGTTTAAATCTGTATGAGTTGTATTTGAGGATTTTTGGGAAAATCCCGGTTTGGGACATTTCACTAAAAAATTTAAAAATTTAAAAATTACTTTCAACAACTCCAACTTGGAGAATATCCCAAATATGGCTTGTGTCATGTGATGGTTAGTCACAAACATTTGAATCTCCTCGGCTTTAGTGTAAACTTGTTCGACCCATTGAATTTGTGTGCCAGTCTTTTGCATGATTAAATTGAGTGAGTGGACTACACATGGCATCCAAAAAATGTGATTTTATATGCTTTCCACTATAGAACCTGTTGGAACATGATTTTTTTTGCGTAAAGTATGATCTAATTTTGTTAGTTTGATAAGCCCTAATCCTAAAATTGCCATTGTAAAGGTCTTGGTTGTTTTCTACCATTTATGTCTTAAAGTCAAAATTTCTTGTTAAGTGTCCTCAATCTATCAATATCCCTTCCTATTGTGTTGCATCCTTGTGTTTTCATTATGTACATGTATATAAGTAGCATATTGCCATATCTTCTGGAAGTATGCAAGGATAAAGAGGTGAAGTTGTTAGAGAAAGAACTGAAAGTAATGAGTCTTCTTGACAGTGCAGACATTTAAGGGAATGCTAGTTTGGAGTTTGCTAAATTAGCAACTATTGAAACATCATATAAAAGTATGGACTTTTCTGATGATTCATTGAGTATAATACTGTCCTATTATCAATTCAAAACAATGGCATTGCAAGCTCTAAAGAGGTAGCTGATCTTGAATGCGCAAGTTAGCGGACTGTTATCTTTACCGTTCCTATAGTGCTCTTCTTCTTATCTTTCCTCTGCTATCAAATGACATGTATTTTATAGCAGTAATCACTCTGTTCTTCAATCTTGTATCACTGTTCTGTAATGTTCATATTCGTCAACGTCTTTTGATCCATGGTTATTGCTGTCTTCTATTCATTGATTATCACTGTTTCATCTTTATTGATCTCCGTTCATCTCTAATCACTATTGTTGCTTGTATATCACTGTTTTTTATATTTCATCATTGTCTTTTCATTGTTTTTGATCTTTTGAAATCATTGCTTTGACACATTACAAGTCCCTGTCCTTACACTCATTTCTCACTGTTTTGACAGTGTACCATTTCTTCATTTGATCACTGTCTCATAACATTCTTGTATCTCTGTTTTGATCTCGTCTTGCTGTTGTGAAACATTGTTTACCACCTTTCTCATCACTGTTTTGCACATTTCTTCTCATGGATTTTTGATCGTATTGTATCACTGGCTTTCATATCAGATTCACTGTCCTCACATCATGAACACTGTCTTCATCTCATGTTGATGGTCTTTTGCTGCATTCTTGTCTCACTGTCATTGATTTATTGCAGCATTTTTGCCACTGTTTTTACTGCAGTCATTTGTTATTGCATTCTTTTACTGTCGTTTACATTGCAATAATAGTGTTTGTATTATTGGACCAATGTTTTTTGTTTTTTGATATTCATGTTCTGTCTCTTCAAGCATCATAACAGTCACTGTCTTCATTTGTCAGTCTATTTCTCTGCTCTTTGTAATAGTGCTTTGTATCTACTCTGTGATCAGCAGCCTTGCCTCTTTATGTGACCTCTGTTTCGCTGTTTTCAACATTTTGATGTATTATTGATCATAAGCCCTCTTTGTGGTTCATTGCCGTTCCATAACATATGACTGTCCTTTAGTCTTTCACACCTTTTGATCACTGTTCTTTAATATTCAAGATCACCGTTCCTTTCATTTCTTCACTTTTTTATGCCATAGAGTGATCATTTGTCCTTCATGTATATCACTGATTCTTGTTTGAATACCACTGTTTTATCACATTGTCTTGATCTCATCTCCATTGTTTTTGACATCAATATCATTGCTTCAACATGTTCTCCCTGTTTTGCATGTTCTTGAATCTCTGTTTTTACATGTTCTTAGCAGTGACCTTTATGCTTGTCATAGCACTGTTTTTTGCCTTGATATCACTGTTTTGACACCGAATACCACTGTTTTTCACCTTCTCTTTGCTACTGTATTTATCTATTCACAACATCAATCACTGTTTTCATTGTTTGTCACTGTGACAGTGATCATTACTTCTCACTGTATTTATTCTGTTCACAACAGCAATCATTGTTTTCATTGTTTGTCACTGTGACAGTGAACATTACTTCTCACTGTATTTATTCTGTTCACAAAAGCAATCACTGTTTTCATTGTTTCTCACTGTGACAGTGAACTATGTCAAAGAATTTAACCCAAAGTGGGATCATGGCGACAAAGAATATTTAGACTCTACAATTAAAGGTAAGGCAAAAATTGCACAGCCGAGGACCAGCTCTCATCATTTGCGATGCGAAATTGGTAGATGGAAAGTTCCCAAAGAGATGTGGGAAGAAAGAGCTTGTAATTTTTGCAGCAGAAGGGTGGTTGAAACGGAGTGACATTTTATCAAAGAATGTGCAGCTTATGAAGATATTCGCAGTCAGAAATTACACAAAACGGCTACTTTCCTAATGAGGATCCATAACAAAAGGGTCTACTTGGAGAAATTTCAGCAGGCAGATTGATTGGTCGTCTCTTGGTCCCTTAGACCGCTGGTCTCGTGGATGTCATTAAAATCCCTTCATTCATTCAACAACAATCATTGTTTGTCACTGTGACAGTGAGCATACCTTCACTTTTCTCCTTGAATCTCAAACCCTTCCACCAGTTCCTCTTGCTAAACTCTTTATTCTTTGATGCCTTTATGCTGCTCTCTCTTGATGATCTGCTGTCGCATCATTAAAAGCTCGTTGTTACAATCAGGACTGCCCTCTTCTTATGCAAACTCGCTATTTTTTGGTTAGAATAACCATTGTCTTACTATTAAATATCTGCTTTTATCTTGATCAAAGGAGCTGCACCTATACTAAAGTTCCATACTTTAAGGCGTACCTTCATTCATTTTGCTGCTCCAAAATCACCCTGATAAACTTTTCCCGCACTGAAGACTATTGCTGCTCTTACTCAAAGTGCTGTACTCTCAATAAAGGCTACTGCTTCTTCAATGGAGAGCAAGGTTTTCTTTCTACATGCATGATATGTGCCATTCTTCTATGAAAAATCATTGTTTATTTAACACATCTGGCGTTCATTCTTTGAACAAAACTAGATATTCATGGATACAAAATCCTAAATGCATGTGAAGACTTAGTTTTAGACTTTTAATTCCCAAGTGAATATTACTTTGACTTCTACGTGAATGAATTCTTTGAAAGCCTCTTTAGAGCCATAATAAAGACATAACTTTACTCTATAACTTTGACAACACAAATGAAAAGAGTTAATGTGACTTTTGAACTTTTTACACTTTAAAACCTCCGGAAACCTCTAAATAGGACTTGAGACCTTGAGCAAGACTATTTTTGACTTGAAAGTGGAAAATAGGCAACATTTTTGTGACTTGTCAGGGATGTTTGCCTGCTAAACATGAAGGACCAAAAGCCTTTGTATACTAGATTGTAATGTCCCCTTTTTCTAAGCCATTTTTTTGATGCATTGTTAACCCTTTTTGCCACGGTCTCGCGGGCTAACCAGGACAATACAGGGGTCAGTGTGAGTTTTGGCCTAGGCACTTCCGGTTCCAGGCCAATTGGAGCTGTTTTGGCAGGGTTCCTCGATACTTACTATTTATAGTAAGTCAGCAGGGTTCAATCTTTTGACATTTTCAGTATTGGACTTGGAGCGTATCGCCGAGAGCTTTTCGGCAAGCTATCACACATTGTCGTCCGAGTTCGTTTGATCATCCATTTTAATGTCAAAAGATTTAATAGTCTATTACTATGCCACTTTATTATTAAATGGATATATTAATTTAAAGTGGTTTAATTAAGACATAAAGTGAAAATATGAAAGGACAGAGAAGGGGAAACTGAAGAGTCACAACATGTTGCTTTAAAAGAGGGAAAGGAGACTCATTTCGGCGATGCTTGGTTATTGATTTTGGAATTGTCTCTTGGAGATTGGAAGTTGTCAACTTCAGTTTCTTTTCAACCTCGAGGACGGAAACCCTTTTGGCTTAAGAGTGGATTGGACGTAGCCCCAATTCATCAGCAGAGTGGGTTCACATCAAAATTCACCATTGAGTTTTCAGGTACTTCTTGCATCCAGTCTGACTATATTTGCTGTTTATAAGATTGGATTATTTTCTTAGTTATTGTGTTGTTGATGTAAAATACAATAATGGTTATTTTTGAGGGTTTAATTTGATAAATTGCTGGTTTATTATGGGAATCTTTGTATTTGTTGCAAAGTTCATTATTGAATAAATTCTGGAAATTATTTGGAGTTGATGTGAAAACAATATCCCACCCGGGATATTTCAGTGGTATCAGAGCAGTGTATCCTGCCATCCTGGAGGGTATATAAGGAAGACAAATTTGCAGTCAACAAGAGGTTGTTTTAGAAAATACAGATATTTTCTGAATTGAGTATGGGCCTCGATTTACTGTATTCAGAATGCAATTGAGTGTTTAATGGGAATGTGGGAATTAATCTCTCTTGGAGCCGAATCAGTCATGGAAGCTGAAGCGTCAAGCTTTGGGTGCTGTTAATATTATAAAAGCCGAAGCCAATTTATTTAGGCTACATTGGAATATAATAATATTTTGAATATTAAATCGGCTTGGAGATATTTAATTATATTTTGAGCACTTCAAATCTGGGCATCTATGGTGGACACAGACAATAAACTATTGACAGAGCAAATATTTTATGTGTTGGTGATTAGTTTAATCATAGATTTTTGGGGAATGTGTCGGGCCTTCCATGAATGAATGGGGTTCATTAATTTGATTTATAATTCCTTGTGGGAGCTGCCAAATGTGGTTGAAGGGCACTAGAGGATTAATATTCATATTATAATATTTGGTGTTAGAGTAAAATTTCAGCGTGAGCTTCAAGATTTATATTTGAGCTCCCGCGAGTCATTTGCGCCTTGATAAAATAATTGCCTTAAACTTTGGAAAATAATATATGGAGGATTTAATATTTATCTCATTGCTGGGTGACTTCAATGTTATAAGTCGGGCTCTTCAATGTTATAAGTCGGGCTTAAATATTTGATGGAAACCTTCTTGGACACGAGGGAAATCTTCCTTTAATTTTGTATAACAATCTTTGTGGGTCCCGAATTGTGAAGAAAGACTTAAAAAGGGATTGATATTTCGGGAAGTTTGCTATACGCTGGAGATTAATGTTAAATTGAGCTGAAGACAAATTTTATTCACGGAAGAGTATTTAGTTGGGCAGGTGAAATATTTCAATGCGGTGAACTTTTCCTATTGAGCAGATATATTATAAGGTAGCAGTTATTTTAATCACCGGGCTGAAATATTATACCTATCATTATAATATTGATTTCTTGAAATCATTAACTTGTCTTATGTTCAAGCGGCTGGAAAAATTCAATACTCGGCGTGGAGTTTAATTATTTGAACTTCTTAATATTTGCTGGAATATTATAGTCCCGTGAATATATTATTGCTCCAGCGCAGGTGTTCTCTGTACAAGCTGCAGCGCTTTTATTTGTGGAAGGGAAATAACATCACTGGTCATCGGGTATGAAAGAGGAGACTTGTTCGGAGTTCTGGACTCGATAATTCATAAGCTAAGTTACTCCCTCAATCTCATGGGAATGATGGTCATTGGAATTCTGAAATTCTGTGCACACAATACTAGCTGTGCCTTGCATATGATTGCATCCTACAACTCCTGCTATGAAGACGTGTCTCTAGGCTGCAAATAGTGAAGGCTGTTCCATTTGCATTCCTTATTCATATCTTGGATGTTGTCGTGAATTTAAGTTTGATTTGTTGTGCTTCGACGTTGCTTCCACAAGACATTTTGAGAATCAGGTGTAAAGGTTTACCTCACCAAATATCTCACTCATATATTGTAGCTACCATTGTTATATTTTGATTACCAATCAGAGGCGTTATTGATCCATTCTAAAGTGATTTTGGTGGGCGAGACTATTCTGCAGCTGAGATTAAAATTGTAGAAATGGATGATTCTTAACCAACAAAAGATCCATTCTAAGTGATTTTGGTGGGCGAGACTTTTCTGTAGCTGAGATTAAAATTGTAGAAATGGATGATTCTTAACCAACAAATATAGTCATATCAAATTCTGGAAACTATCAAAAGACGAATTATAGGGATTGCTGAAGTCTGGGAAAGACTGGACCGTGGTTGTTCACAGAGAGTTCCAGGTTAAGCAACAATTTGGGTTAAGAAAGTGGACAATGCTGGAAGTCATAGGCCAAGTCCTCAGTCATCAAGCAGCTACTCATCAATCAGTGATTTCAAGGGATTTTAAAATCATCCATTGTATCTGCTGGAAGTAGAAATTCTGAAGTTGCGTGGCTGTATACAAACCAGATTGTTGTAGTTGTTATAACGGTACAAAACAGGGGTAGTATCTTACAACTTGTAGAGGTGCATCAAATTTGGAGAAAAAAAAACAATGGAAAATCTTAAAAGCACTGTGTTCTCAAAAGAATTCAATGACACATTTAATGGTGAAAAACTAAGGGACAAACATAAATAAATTAAAATAGGAAATGAATTATATTGCCTTGGATGGGAATTGGATAGTATGAAATGTATGGGAGGTGTGCTTGTCAAATTGGAAGAGATAGATTCATATCTATCTAGGATAGACCAGATTGATTGTAGGCTCCTCAATTGGGCCTTGCAGCCTTCTATGGTTGCCTTAGTTCAACCTGGATTTATGGAACATCCTCACAAAGAAGTTAGACTCGCAGTTTCCACATGCCTTAGCGAAATTATCAGGATTACATCTCCTATTACACCTTATGCTGATAACATTTTGAAGCAGGTATTACAACTGATTGTGGACAGTTTAGGTGGACTAACTAATGACAAACATGTTAATATTTTCCAGATTTATGATAGGAATATACAAACTATAGAGATCTTTCAACTAAGCACAGGAAATAGAAAGAAAAAATAACCAAGATAGGAGAGATAGTACCCGAAAATCAAGATTCACAATATGACTTCAATAAGTGTTGATCCTTGATCTGCAACTTTAAATCTCTCTAACTCATTCTTCAATATGCAATCTAGGACAAATATCGATCTGCCTTTTATGTTCCTTTATAGATGCCCAATGAAAGCTGGAATATAATTTGCAGCTACTAATCGCTTCAACACCTAGGCGGATTTCGCTCCAGTTTGATGCCTAATGATAGTCCTTAACAATGCTGAAAGGATCGAACTCAAATGTGATAGGGAAATTCGCATATATTAAGTGCTTCAATTGGTTTTAATACTATACGCAATGTAGCAGATATATTGACAAATTCGTTCAGAACCAATCCGCCCAGCACTTAGCACAATTCACTCATAATTATGGATCTATATCTCTGCTCCAAAAATCGCACAAGTGAAGATATATATCGCTGCTTCTAATTCGCCCTAGAATGATCGATTCTTGAGAGGAAATCATATGTTATGTTTTTGATATATTTCTTCTCAAGATTCGATCCTCATATATATGTGAATGGGGAGGCTCCTTAAGATGCCAACTTGGGCCTTTAAAATAAACCTTGTTTATTTAAATTCACCTCAAGAGGCTGACTTGGGCCCTTTAAATAAACTTTGATTATTCCATTCAAATATATATTAAATTGATCTTCTAATAAACAATAAATGATAAATATCTCTATATTTATTATTATTATTTATATATCGATTTATAATAAATATATATTCTATATATTTATTATTATCCAAGGTAGTAGATATTTGCTGTAAAGGCCATAATATCAACAAAAGGTCCTACCTTTGGTAAGCATACAAAAATCTTGGGACTAATGACAAAAATTAGATTTTTCATTCCCATGTTGGATCTCGGTTGTAAAAAGATGATTCAACAGTTATTTCAGTGCTTCTTAAGAAATTTTAGAAAACATCATCCAGACCATGTGAAAGCTTGCATAAAAACAATTATGTCGTTAATTCTAGATGAGGAAGAAGATGTGTGCAAGCAAGTACAATCAGATTTGCTGGCTTTTTGGAGAGGAGAATATAAAATTTCCCGTACCGCTTATGAGCTTGCGGAAGAATTGATTGAATGTAAGATTGATAAGTTCAGTGATCTCATGATGGATAGTGAGTTGATTGTAATCGGTATACAGGTTGCGGGATCTTGAGGAATGAGCAAGAACCGAATGAGAAGAGAGCAAATCTGTTTCACATGTCAACAAACTTGGACACCTAATCATGTTTGTGGTGATAGGGATAAAGATAAGGCAGCTAAAGAAATTCAGACCAGCAGGGAAAGTGATAAGAATTTCACTATTTTCCTCCCACAAAATGACACGGTTATTGGTAATAATATGAATCCAACTATTGTCAAAGGTATGGGATGTTCAAAACTCTACTTTGGTGACTTAGAAGCTGAAACTGACAAATTTCCGGTTAAGGATTGTGACAACAAGTTGGATGCCTTTAACAATTCATGTCATGAGGAATTGTTGGATGGCGTAACAACAACCTTACCTTTACATACAAATCGTTTTGAGGCCTATGATGACATTAATGACACCTTTGAGTGTTGTGCTGAATCATGTGTTTCTTCTAGCAATAGCTCACTCATACATGATAGTGAATTAGAGGAGCAATCAAAAATAGAATTTCAGGATGATGGTGTTGTGGATGACCAACTAGAAAATGCATGCCAAAATGACCATGATGACCAACTAGAAAGTTAATGATGATGCCGTTGTTGCAGCTTTGGTACATCATGATAGCATTCACAGGATCATTGAAAATCTTCATAGGAAGGCTCGGATGAAAAAATGACAAAGTGGTATAGGTTGAGTCTTATGTTGCAGATTTACAGGGGGTCAAAACAGCTTTTGAGACTTGGAAATCAGAATATTTATGTCTATTTTCAGGCCGTGATTACATCTTACAGGTTGTTGAAATATATGCTAAACAATTGAGGGAAAAAGAGGACGAGGTTAATAAGCTCAATAGAGAGCTTAATGTTGCACATGAGACATTAGATAATGCTCGGGTTGCCCTTCTAGAAGTGAAAAATCAAATTTTGGTCACTAATCAGCTCAGGGAACAAGAGAACAAGGGAGGGTCTGAGTTTTTTAGGGAGGTGATCAAGGAAACCGATAGCATTCAACAGATTTATGTCTTGGATAGCTCCCCCAAGAAATTGTTGGAACCACTAGAACGTCAAGATGAGATGGAAAACATTCAGTGGATTGACAATTGTTTATTTGAGGTGGATGCTGATTTGACATTTGATAATCCC
>MU224334.1:5060928-5103017 GCA_018584345.1 Thuja plicata
TAAGAAGTCTTGCATATTGGCTGCCGCGTGGAGATTTAACAAGCGTGGGCCAGCACGCTAAGAATACAGTGGCATCACAATTGTATACTGCTGCCGCGTGGAAAGGTGGGAATACAACCCAGCCGCACGTCTATAAGGTGCCAATCAAATTTCATTATTGTTTTCATCGGCACATTAATGTTTAGTTTGCTTGCATAAGTTTTATAGTTGGTTTTGGCAATTAAATAAAACATTTCCAGAATTTTGAGAATAAATTAAAATTGCTATTAAATGTAACTTTCTTGCTGAAGAAGTGTTTTCTTATAATAAACGAAAGCAATTTCATACCTGCTAGTTGATTTCTCTCTCGCAATTTAGCTGGAAAGATTTTATAAATTAAAGCAAATAAGCAAATTGCTTAAAGAGCCAGTCAGGCTCATTTCATTGAGGTTGGGTATGCTAAGTTCATTGTTGATGCAAGGGTCGTTACAATGTCAAGTGGAGGGAATCTGTTGAACAGTTAGAACAACTAAAAGGATTCCAGTCGCAAGATGAACTGGATGTTAAATAATGGGATGGTTACACTAAGAAGAAGACTAAGTGAAGGAACAAATGAGGAGTCCCACAGTTTTGCAATTTTCTCTTTTTGTTGAATCAGTTGAAACAATGGTGATAGGGCCATAAACAAACTTCAAGGGGATTGATCAATTATTTGAATGGACATCTTGCCTGGCTTAGCTAATGCCACAGATGTACCACATAGTTAGGAATGAAACTGGTAATCAACTTGAAGGTGACAGGCTAAGTGTAGTGCTCTTGCTCTTCTCCAATTGCCTTTCTTTGCAGGTCTTCATGCAGTTTGTGAGAGATACATCATTCTGTTTCAACATGTAGGGTTGACAGATCACACAGGCCTTTGTGCCTTGTTGAAGATTTGTTAGGGATGGAATATTTTATTGTTATTTTCGAATATTGTAAATGACTTGTAGCTTGTTGCATTCCTTATTCGTAAAAGGAATACCAGGGTCATATTGTACTTCTTTTGAACAATGTGTAATGTCCCGGATTTGTGATATTAAATTAATAATATTAATTGTTTAAATATTGGTAATTTTATACTAATATTAAATAATTAATAATTAATAATTAATATGAAAGTATTAGTTACAATTCCGAAACAGTTATATTACGAGAATTCTTTCTCTTATAATGGGATGGTCAAGAGAATGGAGGCATGCTTGAATATTATATGAAGGTGATTGTAGATGAAGACAAACTCGACTCCTTTCGTCAGATGGTGTGGTCTGGCCTAGTGGATTTAGCGGTGGCAGAGGAAGAATAAGACGTCGTGGATGAGGGTTATCGGTGACAAATGGAAGAGCCGGGTTGAGTTACGATTCATGAAGTATTTCATTCATCCGCAAGGGACACAACTTGACAGAATATGACGTGAGTCTTGACTAAACGACAAAGACAGGGATTTGGCAGTATACGGCGGAAGTTCTTGGATAAACAACGAGTGACGAGTTGCTTTAACTGGTAAGCACGTCCGCTTGGTTGCTAGCGGGAGTTGTTTGCTTTGTCTGGAAGGCACGTCCGCGTGGAAGCTAGCGGGAGACTATTTTGGTTGTTAGCGACAAATAGAAACGACGAAGCATGGATCGACAACTACCAACACATTTCGCTCTCGGTGTTTATCCGCTACGCTACGCAGAGACAAGGTGACGGATTTGAGGCTGGAATCTACGGGCATCCAGCGAGTCAGATGGTCAAGGTTCAGCGGTTGTCATTCAACCGCCCAGAATGCCATATTCCAAACACAGGTGCCCAAAGATAATTCAAAATTCAATATTACGTACGTTTTCAAATTCATATATCTCAAAAGTACATTTAATGATTATAGAAGCGTGAAGTTGGATAATAGCAATTTATCAATGATTTACAGTGGCGATATTTGTTCATTTCCAATAGAAGAGTGTTTGTTCGTGCATCTATTTATCTGTGTTCATGCGGCTTAAATATAATCGAAACATAGAACAGTGAGTTTGTATTGTGAAAACTACATCAACATTTTGGGGAATTTTACAATGCTATCAGAGCTTTAGTCCTGCCAGCCTGTGTGGTCAGAACAATCTAAAAACCAGATATGGGGTCAAAAGAAAACATGTGTTTGGTTAATGCTCTATTAGAACCCATTGACAAGCTTCGCACTCAGCAAACCAGGAAAATTATTTACACCTTCCTGACTAAACTGGAAGGCAATTTGTATCTAGTAGGACAGTCACATTCACCACTTGTGCATTTTGCTTTCACTTCAGTAAAATTTGCTTTGAATCAAAACTGGTTGGTGATGCATTCTGATGCAGACATCAGATTGATAATGGCCTCGTGTTTTTGTGAAATTCTGAGAATTACGACCCCGCATATTCCCTACGATGTTCTTACTATGAAGAAGATATTGTCCTTAATAATTGGTGACTTTCAGGATCTAGATGATCTTCATACTTCAAGAAGGTTTTGCATACTGAAATTATTTGCAGAAGTCAGGGTTAGTAACATCCTGTTGGATTTAGGGTTGCATGATTTGATTTATGATATGTTTCATCATTTCCTGGTTACGATCAGAAGGACACAGGGAAAAGAGGTTATTACAACTATGCAGGATATTATGATTCAAACTATTAATGAGAGTGAAACAATTTCCCAATCTCTTATATCATTATTATGGACTGTTCTAGAGCAGGAATGTGCTATCTCCTCATCTGCATACTCACTGGTTTGCAATGTAGTCAGGTGTTGTGAGGGGAAGCTCAAGTCCCTTGTGCAGGAAGAAGAGCAGCTGAAGGATGGTCTCACTCATGATGAATGTGAAAAAGCGTTTCAGGGAGTTTGCAAAGAGATACAGGACAACAGGGTTATATATGATTACACACAAGAGGAAGTTGAATCATCTTGCGTTACGGAACAACAACAAAATGAATTGTCTTAGGATGGATGTGAAAGTGAATTTCAGAAAGCTCGTATAGAATCACAAGAGAAAGAAATTGTCTATGAGGACACACAGGACGAAGTTGAATCTTGTTGTGTTACAAATCAGTGCCATGACGCAACTATACAGCCTGATGAAACTAAAGAGGTGAGCCCAAGTTTCTATGTGGGTGAATTAGAAATCAATATTGATGAATATAAAACAGGGAACAATCATGCTCTCGAGGTTGAGGAATCTAGGGTAATGTCAAGCGAGTTAACTATTCATGATGTGGGAAGTGTCACTGTTGAAGTAAACGAAACCAAAGGTTTATTAGGTGATACAAGCACTAGTTTGGTTTATTATAACTGTGAATCTTTGTCAAGGTGAGATTTGAAGGATCAACTGGTGGTGACAGAGGAAAGGATTGTGCAGGTGCTGTCAAGAACTGACACTGCTCATAAACAAATTGAAAATCTTATATGGAGTTTTCAGTAGAAGGAAAAGAAGAATGGAGTTACAAATGGGATTTCCAGTGCACAGTTACAAGCGATCAAGGAAGAATTAGAGATGGCAAAATTTGAGTACTTGCTATTACTTAGGGACAGGGACATCGCTATTAGGTTTTCTGAAGATAAGGACAAAGAGATTAGTGATTTGTGTTTACAATTGAGTATGGCTTACGCAGGAAGAATGACAAGTGAACATGTCATCCTTTCAAGAATTGGGGAAGTGCAACAACAAGTAGAAGGCATTAATGACATCAGTCAGGAAGATTTTTTGTCACAGGATTTAGGGTTACCACATTCAGTACAAGACTCAAAATGGCAAAGTGAACGGATTGAAGGATTTAGTGAGGAATCGGTGGTTACAGGTATTGAACCCAAGGAATTAATGGTTGGGTGTAAACATGTAGAAAGGATCCTCTTGCAGTGTAATGAGTGGAGGAAAAAAACTAAACACGCAAAATTGATAGCTGCTCAAGCAAGAGAGAATTTGCACAAAATTAAGGAAAGGTATAGGAACAAGGAATCACATACAAATGCAAAACTGACTATTCCAGTGAACACTTTTGAGGATGGACAATCAAATTTACAGTTAGAGTCTCAAACAGTGTTGATGATTCGGGTAGATGATGCAACGCAAGTATGGAACTCTCATGAGTTTCCTGGTTCTTTTGTTCAGAAGGATATAATGATTCATAACAATGATATGAAATCAGTTTCACCACTGCTATATTTGTTGAGTACCGTTGTTTGCACGAGTCATATCAAGGTATGGATAAGAGATGAGAAGTTTACTGATGAATCCTTGATGAATAATGTTACTTTTACCTTTTCGACATCTAATATTGAAGTTGGTATTCGGATTTGGGATCCTGGGCCTGGCAGACTAGGCAAGGATTTCACACTGAAGCACATGTTCGATATATCCGAATGAAGTAGCAAAGTCGGGTTAGAGGATCTGGAAGATTGGTTTGGGATCCAGGAATTTTGGTTTAGATGACAACATCAAACAGGTTGAAATTCGATTGCTTGAGGACAAGCAATCTTGGGACGGGAGGACTTGTAATGTCCCGGATTTGTGATATTAAATTAATGATATTAATTGTTTAAATACTAGTAATTTTATACTAATATTAAATAATTAATAATTAATATGTAAGTATTAGTTACAATTCCGAAGCAGTTATATTATGGGAATCCTTTACCTTATAATGGGATGGTCGAGAGAATGGAGGCATGCTTGAATATTATATGAAGGTGATTGCAGATGAAGACAAACTCGACTCCTTCCGTCAGATGGTGTGGTCTGGCCTAGTGGATTTAGCGGTGGCAGAGGAAGAATAAGACGTCGTGGATGAGGGCTATCAGTGACAAATGGAAGAGCCGGGTTGAGTTACGATTCATGAAGTATTTCATTCATCCACAAGGGACATAGGTTGATAGAATACGACGTGAGTCTTGACTAAACGACAAAGACACGGGTTTGGCAGCATACGGCGAAAGTTCTTGGATAAACAACAAGGAGTGACGAGTTGCTTTAACTGGTAAGAACGTCCGCTTGGGTGCTAGCGGGAGTTGTTTGCTTTGTCTGGAAGGCACGTCCGCGTGGAAGCTAGCGGGAGACTATTTTGGTTGTTAGCGGTAGATAGAAACGATGAAGCATGGATTGACAGCTACCAACACACTTCGCTCTCGGTGTTTATCCGCTACACTACGTAGAGACAAGATGACGGATTTGAGGTTGGAATCTACGGGCATCCAGTGAGTCAGATGGTCAAGGTTCAACGGGTGTCATTCAACCGCCTAGAACGCCATATTCCAAACACAGGTGCCCAAAGATAATTCAAAATTCAATATTACATATGTTTTCAAATTCATATATCTCAAAAGTACATTTAATGATTATAGAAGCGTGAAGTTGGATAATAGCAATTTATCAATGATTTATAGTGGCGGTATTTGTTCATTTCCAATAGAAGAGTGTTTGTTCGTGCATCTATTTATCTGTGTTCATGCGGCTTAAATATAATCGAAACATAGAATAGTGAGTTTGTATTGTGAAAACTACATCAGCATTTTGGGGAATTTTACACAATGTTATCAATTTGAGAGCATAATTGAATAGTGATAATTGTCTATGTGTTATAGTTAGAACATTTTATATTGTATGAGTCTTCTGATATAAATGGGAAGTCCGAGTCAGTGAGATTTGAGTCTCACTTTATTGTCTCCATATTGTATTCAAATATTTACATGAATTCCAATATAAAGTATGTCCATGTTCATTTTATGTGAATTTGTGTTGATTGTTTTTTGCGTGAACTAAATGCTTGAAACTATTAACAGTAAATTTGGGAATAGGGTCTAGATTTTATAAGTACAATATGTGATGTTGTGAGCTTTATTGAATGCAAGGCATAATCTGATATATTGGCTTTTATTTTCTGTCATTTGTTGAGGGAAGGTCATATGTTCTATTTTGTTCAACTCTATCACCCCATTTATAAGGCACTAATCTTCAATGCTCCTAGGGTTACATTTGTGAAGCAAATTCAAACCAAAATCATTTTTATTTTCTGTTCTTAGGAGTAGGGTTAGATTAGTAACTGCCCCCAATTGCAAATGGATGATATATACCAAGTAAAACAGCAAAATAGGAATTATATCCCATGCCCTTGGTATAAGTTCATTGGGAATCTGCCATGTTTTATATGAATATCTGAAAGTGCCAAGTCTTAAAATGAATCAAGGTACACCCACCTAAGTTTGGCAGATGCTTAAAGTGTAGAAGGTCTACTGGCCTTGTTCGTTAGCCTTTGAGTCTAGTTGTCTAAAGATATGGAATGGCAACCCTTAGGAATTTCTAGTACATTGGTTGGAATCACTAACAAGAAGCATTGAACATCAGCAACAAACTACCAACCTAGACTAAATTCATGTGCATCAGTACTTAGGGAAAGGAAACGGAAATACAAACTACCTTACCCTATTCTAACCCAAGGACAAAACCAACTTAAACAAAGCCATTCATTGGTTTTTGAAAATAATTTCCTTTTCTTCCCAACTTAGGATGCTTTGCATGATTATGGATAGCAGAAAAGGGATGAAGAACAAAGATTTTCTTTACAATTTGCTGCAATATTACTTCAAGAACAAAAGTATGCTCACCTACCTTATCATTTTGATTTTTTTTGCTGCTGTTTGAAGGTGCATAGGCAAGCTGAGAGTGTTGTCCTTCTGTTGAAGCTTCATGCATGGGTGCAAGTTTGACTTTTGATATTTTGTTGGCTTCCACCCTATATAGATGCCTTATAGGAAAACCTCCTGTATGAATGAAAGTTGAGCTCTCTTTGCTGCTCACGAGTTGATGAACTGCTTCTCCGATCTTATTCTGCTAATTGAAATGAATTGGTTCATGTGGAACCACGGCTTCTTATACATCTTGCTCCTATTGTTCATGAATTAACTCTGTTGGATATGTTGACTTGATGTCCAAGCTTAAGCAAAATGTCTCCAAATCATCACAAAAAATTTCCTCTTCAAAGTCTTCTTTGGTTTTCTGCATAATGTTATTGACTTTGACTTTGTTGCAGCTCTTTTCAAGGTTTTCTTGAGGCATAGGTTCTGTTTTGGGAATTTGTCCATCTTGACCAGCATCTTCTTGCACAAGAGTATCATCATTTCCTCTTTGCTGCTCCAAACTTGTTACTATAGGTATATTCTCATCATCATCCACAGCATACATAGGAATGTCATTAAATACATCAAGCATATCTTATCATTTTTCTGAACAAGAAAAGACAGATCATTGAATAAAACAGTTGGAACTTCACATTTTGCACTTGCTTCTTGCTCAATACTTCGCTGCTCCAAGTGATTATACCCATCATTCTGCTACAACAATTCTGATTTCTCCTTTTCCTATTCAAATGAAGGCTCATCCAGTTTGAAGTTTAGTACGTTGAACCTAGGAATCTCTTTTCCAAAAAATGGATTTGGAAAAGTAATAGATGTGTGGGATTCTTGCTTAAGTACATGTTCTTGCAATGAAGGAGGAGCTGATTGTGCTTGTAACTTTTGGGTTTGAACAAACATTGGCTACCTTTGCTCTTCCTCATGCCTTTCTTGTACCTCCAACCTTGCAAGATTCACCTCATATTGTTTTCTTTGTGCCTTCAACTCCTGCTCATATTTCTCTTTTTGTGCAGCCACCTCCTTTGCAAGAAGTTTTCCATACTGCCTTTTTTGTGCCTCCAAATACTGCTTATGAAGTTGGGCTTGATGGGCCGATTCCTCTTGCTCATGGAGATAGGCCTGATAAGCCCGTTCCTCCAGCTATAATTTGATCTCTTTCTCCCTCTTAATGTCATCCATCTGCTTGTTGAAGTCTAGCAATACACTCTTTAACTCACTAATTCCCACATTATCAACAATTTGAAGCTGATTGGAAGATAGAGTAGGGGTGGGTGGGTGGTAGGCATATTGTACATGCTGGCTATATGTTGTTGCAAAGGAATTTGGATCTAAACCAGCTGTTGGTTCAGTTTGATATGGGCAATTTGGGGATAGAGTAGTATTCTCACGATATGGGGGTTAATAACACGTATATCTATGAAATGAAGACATTAGGCATTCATATAAGCTGCAAATTCATAGAAATCTAACAAATGAGGACAAAGCAGATCTGAGATTTGTATATACCAGCACTTTGTCTGCTTGAAACCAGTATATATTCTTCTTAGAGCTGCCAAGTGTGATGCTAACTTGCTTCCAAAGGCTGAAATCACTGATATCCACACCAAATACCAGCAATATGTGGAAAAGTTTTGGACTAAAACAGTCCAAAAGGTTCCACTGGGCCTGCCAAAATCTGTTGTCACTAAGGATTGCACCCTAGCTAAGCTTGAAACTAAACTATCGTGTGAAACTTGACAATTTCCCCAAGTTGTGGGTTGCCTATAACGAGGATGAACCTTCAGAGAGGGCTGGTTCCCTCATCTAAAACTAATTCTTTGACAGGGAAAAGGGATAGAAGGAATGCCTTGAAACTGAAACTATTGATCCCTAAGAGTTAATACACCAAATTTAAGAGAAGCCTAACAACTGCCCTAACTCACAATGCATTTTAATAAAAGATTTATTCTTATTCACAACTCAAATGAGATCGTGCAATACATAATTATTTGACATGGAGGTTTTGTTTCAATATATTTTTGAAGGAAACCAAAGTTTCACAACTTTAAATTATTGATAAACAATCAAACACGTCATACAACCTGTACTAACATGAGATTTCTTGTTTCAATAATGCATTGATGACACATAATCAAAGTATTCACAATTAAATCGCAATAACTACATTAGATCACCCATCCACAAGTTCAAAACAAGAGATATTTGATAAGGAAATGAAAGGAATTGCTGTTATAGACTGAAAATTGCTTGTAAGTGAGCTACAATGCTGAATGCTTTCGCTGTGTGCCTTGAGTAGAGAGAAAATAACTGAAGAGATAAGAGATTACAATTTATGTTTTATATGAAAGAACCCTTCTTCTCTAATTGGAAGATGGAACTGAAGGTGACCTTGAAGTCAAACTGAATGAAGCTTCTTGAAATCTGCTTGAACTGATGGTCTTCATCCTTGTTTTCTCCTCCAATTTGCATGAAATATCTCCTTTGTCATACATGATTGAAAATCCCACAAAAACAGAGGTTTTAACTGCCCCAAATTGATGTTTTGTGGGCCCAAGACTCCCCTTGATTGAAGTAGTGCCTATGTGAGGTCTTAAACTGACGTCAAACTGCTGTGCTTGCCTTTAATACTCAAATGATGAAGCCTCAAACTGAAGTTGAACTGATTGCATGATCTCACTTCTGTTTTGCACGATTCAAGGGTTTGTGTACTGAGTGTGAAGTCTGACTTAACCTATGGCATATATTGAAGTGATTGATACTTGAAGTTGAAGTTCACTGAGTTTTTTTTAATAACTTAGACTCTTCTTAGCCTCCTAAAACCATAATTATGAATCTCCTTCTGCTGCATTTTGACAGTAATCTATCCTTAGAATGTTAACACTATACCTTTTGACAGCGCTGCACCTTTGATATTGAACATGCCCTCATTTGGTGTTTTGCCTTCTTGATGTAGCCCTTTAACTTCATTGCTCCTGCCCTTTGATTAACATGTGTCTTTCTCTTATGACAATGTCTTCATAAATATCTGTATTTTGACAGTGTATCTCTGTTGTTCAACAGTCATGCAACATCAACAACAATGATGCCTCCATGCCTTGATGACAGCAATGTCTTCTATATTGGATATCACTGCATTGTTATGTTGGATATCAACATCTCCTTTTTGACTTTCTTGCTGCTATAACAGTTCTTTAACCCATATTCATTGTCATTTTATCTTCTTTGCATTGTGACCTCATGCTCCACTACTTTTCAAAGCTCTGTCACCTTGTTGCTATTATTCTATTGGTCACTGTTTTCATGTATATCATCATGGTCTTTATTGCTGCTATGCATTCTCTTTCAAGGCTGTGGAATCTCAGTGACCTTTATGACAGTGGCATCTTTCTGATTGAGTCACTGTATCTGCTCCATCTTTACTATTTCATTCTTCAATGCTCTGTTCCATGCTTATGACAGTCTATAGGCTCTTGCTTTGACTGTCCAAAATTTGGTGGACTTTTTAATAAAAAATGAAAAGGAGGACTGTTATCTTTACCATTCCTACAGTGCTCTTGATCTTTTCATTCCTCTACTATCCCAATGACATGTATTTTATAGCAGTAATCACTCCGTTCTTTAATTGTATAATTGTTCTGTAATGTTGTTATTCTTCAATTTCTTTTAATCCATGGTTATCACTGTTTTCTATTCATTGATTATCACTGTTTCATCTTTATTGATCTCTGTTCTTTATCTCTAATCACTGTTGTTGTTTGTATATCACTGTTTTTTGATACTTCGTCACTGCCTTTTCATTGTTTTTGATCATTGGAAATCATTGCTTTGACACATTATGAATCACTATCTGTACACTCATTTCTCATTGTTGAGTCTTGTCAGTGTATTGTATCTTCATTTGATCATCGTCTCATAACATTCTTGTATCTCTATTTTGATCTTGTCTCGCTGTTATGAAACATTGTTTACCACCTTTCTCATCACTGTTTTGCACATTTATTCTCACTGATTTGGATCATATTTTATCAGTGGCTTTCATATCACTTTCACTGTCCTCACATCATGAGCACTGTCTTCATCTCATGTTGATGGTCTTTTGGTGCATTCTTGTTGTTTACCCACTGGGGTAACCTAGTTTACTGATGCATAGACGTATGGAAATGCAAATACATAAGAGAGATCAGAGAATACCAGAATCTTTATTAATCATTCGTAACTTGAGTACATTTACAATAGTCACTCTCCCCTATATCTCCGAAGAGAAAGTACATTGCTTATATAAAACCCAAAGGGGTGTGACCAAATGTCACCACCGATTCCCAACCGCCGTCCGGTAGTAACTAAGTACCTTCGGCTACACATAATATAACTAACACAACATAAAGTAAGTACTACGGCTAACATCATACCCCCCTAAAGAAAAGTCGTCTCCGGATGACAACAAAATGTTCAAGACTGAAACAAAATAGGAATGAGGAACCACTACATACAAGAATCAAAACATGTTGCCTCTGTAACCAATCTGTCCTCAATAGCCATGCTGCCTTCACCACATCCAACTACTGGGTACGCTGAGCCAAGTCTTGCTCTACTGCCTCCAACCGGGTGGTCAGCTCCTCCCGAGCCCTCTGTGCCTCCACCACGGCAGCCTCATGTCCAGCCGAGACATACTCTGAGTGCCTCAAAGCGCAGTACCCGTCTACCTCTCTCGTTTCACTGTCATTGACTTATTGCAACGTTTTTGCCACTGTTTTTACTGCATTCCTTTGTTATTGCATTGTTTTACTGTCATTTACATTGCGATATCACTGTGTTCGCATTATTAGGTCATTTTTTTTTTATATTCATTTTCTGTCTCATCCAGCATCATAACACTCATTGTCTTCATTTATCAGTCTCTTTCTCTGCTCTTTGTAACAGTGCTTTGTATCTCCTCTGTGATCAGCAGCCTTGCCTCTTTATGTGACCTCTGTTTTGCTCTTTTCATTGTTTTGATTCACCATTGATTATAAACCCTCTCCGAGGTTCATTTCTGTTCCATAACATATGACTGCCCTTTATCTTTCACATCTTTTGGTCACTGTTCTTTTGTATTCAAGATCACTGTTCCTTTCATTTCTTCACTGTTTTTATGTCATAGGAGTGACCATTTGTCCTTCATGTATATCACTGATTCTTGTTTGAATACCACTGTCTTATCACATTGTCTTGATCTTCATCTGCATTGTTTTTGACATCAATAACATTGCTTTAACATATTCTTCTCACTGTTGGATGTTCTTGATCTTTGTTTTTGCATGCTTTTAGCAGTGACCTGTATGCTTGTAATAGCACCGTTTTTTGCCTTGATATCGCATTTTTGAAAGTGAATACCTCTGTTTTTCACCTTCTCTTTGCTACTGTATTTATCTATTCACAACAGCAATCACTGTTTTCATTGTTTGTCACTTTGACAGTGAACATTCCTTCTTATTGCTTTGAAACATATTTTTCACTGTCCATATCTTTATTTTTATCACTGTTTTTGATCTTTAACTGTGAATATTTAATTAAGAACAATGCTATTCATTAAGACTGGTGAATACTCATTAAGGACAAGGAATATTCATCGAATTTATCATCTCTGTTCTTTGCATGCTTTGTCTATCTCTGGTCTTTACCTTATAACAGTGGCCATCACTTCTCTGCTGTTCATCAATGCCTTTCATGACATGTTGATCTCTGCAATGGCAGTGCCTTGTCAACTTTTTTTCCTTAATTTGCAGGGCTGTCCTACAATGGATGCTACCCCTTAAAATAAGAAAATCCCTCTTTCTTGGTTATATGACTGCACTCTAATAGTCTCCATATCATTGTATTCTCTTTAGAACAGTCAACGAACTTTATAGAACAGTGAACCAATCACTTAAGAGTAGAATAGAAAGAACCGTCCATTAATAATGGATGTATCTGCTATTTTGAACAATGAATGGAAACATTGTGACTTGACCTATAGGGTTTGGGAAACATCTTCCTTCCTTTGGGTCTGCATTCCTTCCTTTGGGTCTGCAAAACTATTGGCTCTTTTTTCCTGTCATAAGTACTCATGCCATGAGAAATGACAAATATCATGAAGGCTTGGTAGCCATATCAAATCAATGCAAAACTTGAATGACTGATGGTTACCTTGCATGCACACGTAACACAGAGTTTTCAACCAGCAACCTCATAAAAATAAGATAGACCATGACTGTTTATTGTGATAAAACAGAGGTCATTATAAAGAAAACAAAAAAACTAGGGTTTCTTCTGTTCTACGCGCATAGACATGAACAGCTGAAAGATGTGCTTGCAACATACCTTCACATTTTTTCTTGGATCTCAAACCCTTCCACCAGTTCCTCTTGGTAAACTCTTTATTCAGTGCTAGGAGATTTCCACAATCCGTCGAATAGAGATAACAGTTTCTGGATTTGATTGTGTATAAGTTTTTTGATGCAAAAAACTTATACACAATCAAATCCAGAAACTGTAAACTCGTTCTTCTTTGATGCCTTTATTGTTAATGTTATTGTAGCTATGGTTGGATTCCTCCAGGCCGACATAGATAACATAAAGATTGTGATACTATAATTATTGTGATATAATAATTAATTTTGATTATATAATTATATTATTAATAATTATCTTTTATAGTTAATTATATATTAATTAATTACATAATTAATATATAATTATAGTATCTCAATAAATATAATCATTATATTATCAATATAATAATAATAATTATATTATCAATATAATAATTAAATATAATTATTATTTATTATATCACAATAAATATATTATCTATGTCGGCCTGAAGGAATCTGACCATAGCTACAATAACATTAACGTTTATGCCGTTCTCTCTTGATGATCTGCTGTGCCATCATTGAAAGCTCGTTGTTACAATCAGGACTGCCCTCTTTTTATGCAAGCTAGCTGTTTTTTGGTCAAAAAAGTTTGTTGCCTTACTTTTCAATATCTTCTGTTATCTTGATCAAAGGAGCTGCTCCTCAATTAAAGTCTGTCCTTCTCTTCATAGAACTCGCTGTTTCACGCTTTAAGGCGTACCTTCACTCATTTTGCTGCTCCAAAATCACCCTGATAAACTGTTCCTGCATTGAAGACTATTTCTGCTCTTCCTTAAAGTCCTGTTCTCTCAAGAAAGACTACCGCTTCTTTAATGGAACCCAAGGTTTTCCTTCTACATGCATGATATGTGCCATTCTTCTATGAAAATTCATTGTTTATTTAACACATCTGCCGTTCATTCTTTGAAAAAACTTGATATTCATGGATGCAAAACCCTAAATGCACGTGAAGACTCAGTTTTAGACTTTCAATTCCCTCCAAGTGAATATTACTTTGACTTCTATATGAAGGAACTCTTTGAAAGCCTCTTTAGAGTCTTTGTAAAGATAATATTTTCCTTTTTTAACTTTGACAAATCAAATCAAAAGAGTTAGAGTGACTTTTGAACTCTGTGCACTTCAAAACCTCCTAAACCCTCTAAATAGGAGTTGAGATCTAGTGCAAGACTATTTCTGACTCGAAAGTGCAAAATAGGCAACAATTGTTATACTGGTTAGTTTAACTCTTTTGGTTAATTTATTTCCAAAGATCCTGGATGGTTCATCGCCAAATCTTTGCACTTTGTTGTAAAAGATTTTTGTTGGTTTATCCATTTGATCCTATTTCTATTTTCAGTACTATTTCTTCCATGTAAGGTGTGTATCGGATTTGGGTGGATTAATCATCATTTTGTTGATGACATGTTTCCATGTTCATTTAGCTTGATTGGAATTTACATTTACTAGGAGCCAGTTTGGCTTGATTGATTTTATGATTTGTTTTAAATTGTTAATTGGATGGCTAGCCACTAATATCTTTCACTGTAATTTCTTGGTTCTCATTCTAATCTCTCTATGCTCTCACATTTTCCATATCAAGGACTTCGTAATAAAAAAGAGTTAGAATTTGAGTGATTGTTAAATTTTTATGATTTTGAGCTATGGTCTATGGGGTATTATTATAGTTTGAAATAGAAATAAGACATAATATAATGTTGGTGATATCATTCTATGAATTTGTAAGGTGGTACTTGAATCCATTTTTTTTTATCAATTAGAGTTTTTATTGTAACAAGTGCACTTTTAGTTGAAACTAAACACCCTCATTATGCACATGGATACGCCTCATATGTATGTTACCTATCATGGCAGCACATTCGATACTTGCATTGTGCTTGTGTTCTTGGTACTCTCAGTGGTTTCAATGTTGTGTCTAGTGGATAGGATCAAGAGTGCTCAAAAAGGAGGTTGGAGGACCCATAAGGATGGAGGATAATTCTTATGTCTAGTTAGCTTCTTGCTTGGAGATTTGGTATATTGCCTGACAGGCAGCTTTGGTACAATTAGATGGATTTTCATTTTTCAGTTTGGTGTGGATGTTCCTAGTTTGGTATTCAATGTTGTCTTTTGTTGGGTTCCCTTTGTTGAACTTAAATGATGAGCACTAGTACGGTGGAGTTATGCTTTTTTGTTCCCTGCCTTTTCATTGATAGGGGAGGAAGGTAGATCTCATGATCAATTAGTGAGTGGTTGTATCTCTAACAGATGTTTCCCATGTCATTATCAGTAGAGGCAAATGTGGGCAGTAGTTGGGCATGGCCGCACTTGAAAGTTGTTTGTACAAACAAATTGCTGGGACATTGGATGTGGTATGGATGGTCAAAAGCCTAATGAATGATCATGTCAAGTATTGTTAAGAAGTAGTTGCGCAAGGCACTATGTTTACATGATTGGTGGATGTTGCTTATTGAGAAATGTGGTGCAAGGGTCAAGCATCAAGAGAATGTGTATAGGTGTCAACACGGATTGGTCAATACCACAAGACGAGAGACCAAGTTTGTGGAGTGGCAGTGTTAATTTGATTTATAGATGCTGTAGATCATTTGATGTCCCCTTGATGATTGCTATGGAGAAAGAAAAATTATATTAATGTTTGTAGATGACCAAAAGTAGGTGAATGGGACTAGAGGAATAGAAAGTTCTAGGAAGAGATAACCTTACGATTGAAATAATAAAAGTACATAAAGTAAAATAAGGCACTATGCGACTAACAAATAGCAATGAAGGGGAAACTAGAGGGCCAAAAGCATGTGTCTGTGAAGACTGGATTGAAATCACATTGAATTTCTGTGTTTGCATTTGAAATATAGGATTTGTTTGAGCCATCATTGGTCACCATTAGAGCCAATGCTTGTTGGGTCTATCCAAGGTTGGAAGGGCATGTCGGCATAAATTAGGAGTCAATGCACTTCCTCTACAAACTTCCCTAACATACAAGGCTAGTGTTTTTAGAAATGCCAAAAAGTGCAAGAGAATGCATGAAAATCCCAAAGAGAGAGAAGTTTGAATTGCAAGAGGGAGCAAATGAGCTTTCAATGCAGGTTAAAAGTGTTTTGAGAAAGCTGAATTGATGAAGTTACTGTTGTAAATACATATTAAGGCCACAAAGCAATGGTTTTTGAATGTTTAAACTCGATTTCTTTGGGGGCACTAGATTGAGTGTGCTAGTGTCCTTGAGGACGCAAGATTGCAGACTATAGGAAAGGAGCAACAAAGAGTTGGGTGACAAGTATCTGGATTGTATGGCACCTCAATAAATGACTTAGGCACAAAAATAGGCCAAATGTGTCCTAAAACATGTCAAATAAAATGGATACTAAAATGGGTACAAAACATGGAGTGAAAAGTGTTAAGTAAGCAATTTTCAACTATACATTGTGTCTTCACTTTGGTAGCTTATAAAACTATAGTGAGAAAGCTTGCTAAGTAATCAGTGTGTAAAAATATAATAAATATAATGGATACATTGAAGGATAAGTAAGAGCTATGCTTTGTCTTCTTTTCTCTTTCCTTTAGTAAGCTGACCAAATCAGCAATGCACGCAGACAAGATGAAGTAGTTACAGTTCATTATGAAGAAAAAGAACATGTAGAAAAGAAATAGCATAACACATTAGTATCTTCTATTTACTTTGTTGGCGAACTTAGCCACATAAAAGAAAGGATCCTTGATGGGTGATTTGAGTTGGCAATTGAAATGGGCACAGAGTAGGAACTATGGCTATGCAAGAGTCAGCGATAGTTAAGATTTTTGTAAAGACCCAAGCCAAATTCTATAGCAATTTTTTGGCACTTTTTCCAGTCAAAGATAAGAGATTTCCACAATCCATGATATCAAGCTGCAAGAGTTTCTGGATTAGATTGTGTTGAATATTTTTACATCAACATTTTGGATCACACTCCGTGATCCATCATCAGGATGATAGCATAAGAGAGCACAAGGAGAAAAAATGGGATCAAGTTGCAGACCTGAGCAAGTTAAATAGAGTGGGAGAGGTGGACGGATAGAGAGAGTGTATAAGAGGAGAAAGACAAGCGACAAATGATGTGATGGAAAATAATAAAAAAGAGCCGATTTAACAGTTAGGGATTTCAACAAATATTTTGACTGAAAATGATTTAACCATTAGTGGAAAGGTTTGGAAATGGTTGGCTTGCAGAGACACTTTAGTCAGTGTATTATTCCAGTGCTGATCATTCAACAAATATATATATGACTGAGATAACAAGGGTCTTAACCATTTGCTATTAAAACTTACAGAGACAGAAAGATTTATTTTCTGACCTCTTTAAGTTGATGAAAAACATTTGCATCTGATATAAGGTAGGCCAACTCCACAAGAGGCTCCATAAGCCTGCGTTATTACTCTTGGGACTTACAAGTTACAAGAGACCATGAACCCTCTAACAGCTAACATAGCTGCTGGAAATATCATCATGTCCCCTCCTTGACTGATCGACCAACAACTGAAAGCCAAATTGACTGCCTTCTGTCATGCCTGGTGGTATTTAAGAGGTTGCCTAGCGACCTAAGAATCCTATGCCGGCCACAATGGAGACCCACGGCCAGCAATGTGTTTATTAATCCAAAGTCCATCTGAAAATGGTGGCCTGTACTCTGAGTTAAATCGCTGAGCTCATTTTGGATTTAAACGTCCCTAAATCGGATTGCTTTTCAGCAGCTAGCTAGGAATATGAATCACCCTAAATCAGCAAGAATTCATCGTCCAACAATATGTAAGATTCCTCATTCCATGGCATCTAGTATTTGTTTCCTGGAAACACTTAATCCCTCCAAACTCCTCAGATAATTTGTCTTGCTTGTAAGAATTCGCAAATTATTAATCTCCTTCCAATTATGCTCATGTGAAATCTGTGTGATTCCAAATGCAATTCTTTTCCCTGCTAATTGAAACCCTGAATGGATTTTAGAGTATCGGCTAGGGAGGATCTTTCACCAACAAACCTGATCTTTTCTGTAGGGTTTTCGTCCTAGGGCTGCACTTGAACAAACCTGTTCAATTTCCACAATTGTGATTTCAAAAAATATCAAATATCCAGAATGCCCAAATTACTTCCTTCTTCCTCTTTTTATTACCCCACAAGAACTTTCTGGAAGAAATTATTTTAAATTCACTTTTTAATAATTAAAGTTTACAGAATTTGATTATAAAATCACTTTTTAAAAAATTAATTTCTTTTTGCTCATAGTGACTTTATAATAGCTATTTTATTTTTATTCTGGCAGCAGGCAAAGTCACTTATTTAAAATAAAATATTCAACTTGTAATTATAATTAATTAAATACAAGTTGCCCAAAAATATGAATTTAGAGTCTAGACAATTTAATTTAATTAAGTTTTCTCTCCAAATCCTTGTGTCAAAAATGATGACTTCACAATTTTGGTTATTAAGGGTCCACTTTGATCGAAATGCTTTTGCTTGTGATGGTACGACCAAACATAAAATGGCATGGTCATGATGGAGCCACCAAAATATAGGTAAATTGTTGGTTTTGATAGAGCCATTGAAACAAAAAACTGTAATTTTGTCATTGGTCAAATTGGTTAAGTAGGGGAATGTATTTTCCGCTTAAATTGGTTTAATTCTAGATGATGCAATCAATTAAGGAGTATAGAAGGAAAAAAAGGAATAAATGCCAAGTAACGTAGCCTAGATAGGATGATGAAAGAAGGGAGCAAGAAAAGAAGTGTTACCCTGTGTAAAGTTACTCTTAAGGGAAGGACAAAGAAATAAGTCACGAGATAATAGATAGCAAAAGACATTGCAAAGAATAACAATTTGGGAGCATGAATTGAGGTGATGACCCCTGGAAAAGAGAAATATATGGTTGTGTAATGACCCCTTCTAGAATTTTGCCCTAATTTATACCCTACAACACAATTGCAATAACTAGGGTTAGAGAGAAGTCTTACCAAGTAAAATATTTCGTCCATTGTGCTTTGGATACAAGTCCTGCAATCATCAAATAAGGGATAAGTGCATATATATATATATATATATATATATTATATATATAAATATATATATATACACAAACTAACTATATTGTTAGCGTAATATAATCTGCCTTAAGCTTTACAAATTGATTATACAAAAATATATACAATCCTAACTGTTGAAATTAGATAGCATCGTTCAGATAAAAGTTAAATTATTAATATACAAATAATATACTTTGATTTATAATGATATCGCTGTTATTGCTAATGACTACAAATACTATTATCGGGAGTATGAATTAAAAGGACCGATTAAGTTTCGCTTCTTAAAAAACAAGTTTATGAAAGGTCACGACCATGATAGGTCGTGACTCATCTATGAGTCACGATCTATCATGTTCATGACTCCTCTTTCTTACATTGCCGTGTATATATCGGCAGTCATATGCTGTCTATCAACCATCGAAGATACATTAATCTATTAGTGTTCGAAGTGGCTTTGATGAAACCAGTAAACAAGATAATACATACTTGTCGATAAGCAATATCGTTTCTCATTTATATCATCACTGTTACATAACATAAATCTGTAAGAAGTTTATCATCTTTTACACTAACAAAGAGATTAGGTAACAATATAATGCATATTTGGATTTATGAAAGAAACATACTTATAGCACTTAACTTTCATGACCTTAACCATAATGAGGAATGAGATAAGAAAGACATGATAAGGTGCCCTCATTGTCTCTGCCCTAGGCCCAAGAGCGGAAACTCCGTCCCCCTTCGCTCAATGCTTTATGGGGTTTGTGTACCTAGTGGAACCTTTACACCATTCCCCTCCATCACTCAATCTTACTCACCTCATATGGTTAAGGATCCTTTCCTTAGCTATCACAATAATTCTCCCACATGACTTGGTTGAAGGATTACAATAGGGTGCCCTTAACTCAACACTAGGCCCAAGAGCAGAATCTCTAATCCCTCTTGGACTCGTGCTTCATGAGGTGGTGTACCTAGTGAGGCCTCACCGTTCTCCTTATTGTAATTACTTTCCATCCACCCCATATGGTTAATTAATAATATTGGCAAGTGTGGTTTTACATCATAGATATATATTGCAAATAAGGTATACAAAGCTGACTCATATGTGATTAATATAGATCTGATTTAGGGTGACAATATGCATTTTATTTGTATTTATATGATGTATGAACAGTTCAACATAGATGTAATGCAGTCATGATAGGATACATGGTTTGTTTGTATTAATACAATGCAGTTATATGTGATGCATAAACTATCAGTTCAATGTGAAGTAGTTATCTGCATACTTATTTAATAGTGTGCAGTCATATATGAGACAGTAATATATGTATAATATCTACTAAAGGTACCTTTGAAATCTGACTGAGATTCAGAGATCGCTGATTTCCTTCTTTCTGTCTGACTCGATCCTCTATCTGTGTTTTCCTATAATGATCTGATTGCCTTCTTACTTGATATTCCTTCTCCTGGGGTGATAGGAATGGTATCGATCCACTTAAATATCTTCCAGGAGACTTGGCGCGAGGAGTTGTGTCCCTCAAACGCGCACCTTAATTAATTTATCATTATCTAATTGCAGATCGGCTGTTTAGTCAAATCACACCTTTTGTATAGTATATTCTCTAACAGATCATAAATAACTTGTCTAGTTAATATCGATTGCTTACTTGTAAGTCGTTTCACATAGTTCTGCCATGACTTGTAACTACATGGCTTAGTGATTTCTTCTAAACCATTGATCACTGGAAATGACAGCACTATGCTTATTTGGAAGGTGATAGTTTGCTTATTGTTAAATAATAATTCTCCTTGGTCGTCGATCATTGAAGAAGTATATTGATCATTAAAATAGTATATCAACGTTAGCCAACACTAGTAATTAATTTGGTAAATAAATATATTAAGTAGTATTTTGATTAATAATTTTGATCAGCATCATCAATAGTATATTGATTAATATTAATATCATATAATAGACATTAATTAACTAATTTGGTAAATATATCAAATATGTGAAGTCTAAATTTTCAATATGAAAATGAGATTAATCCCTAGCTTTTATGAGGGAGATATGACAGGTTGATCCCACGAAGAATGCAAAGAGATAAAGAAAGGAAACACTTGGTAGGATAGTAAGGATTGTAAGATAGTATGTATATTGTTTATAGTAAGGATTGTAAGATAGTATGTATACTGTTCAATAAGAGAGAGTATGTGAAAAGTATTATGCATACTTGGTCAGGAAACTTTATTGTTTTATAGGAACCATGATTATTACTGTATCAATCATCCCCAATACAAATAAACGACAACACAAGGGTGAAATAGGGAGCAATAAGCGGGATACGAAAAACAAGATTAAATAGCATCTCATTATGGGTTGATACAAAAAAGGTAAGGGATTCTTACTTTGTGTCTTCCCCAAACTTAATTGAGAGGAATACACAAAGAGTGATGGGAATCATAAGGAAGAAGGCACATGAACAAGAGGACTCAATGAGTTTAGATGATCTAGAGCCTTCAAATGATGCTTTTCGAAGTTATTTCTTGTTTTGGGTGTGTTCTCCAAGGTTCTTTGAGAGGGCGTTTATTTATTACAAGTCACATTGTCGGGCTCGATTCTCATTATTCATCATTTGTATCTCTCCCGTGCAATTAGTTTTTGATTTCGATGCTTTTCGATAGTTTCCACAACTTGGGTGGATTAATGAGCTGACCTATAATTTAATAATTTTGCTAAGGCTGCTAATTTTATTCAAATTATTTAAAAAGCACGTGAGTGCTATAGCTCGTTGGAATTGGGATGGAAAGTTTTAAATGTTGAGACATTGATAATATGATTTATGTGATGGAAATAATGAAATAATAAAATGAATCACTTTTCGGGGATATAAGGCTTATTTAATTAACTGATTTCATATTGAAGTTTCTAGAAAGTTCTCCGGAAACGTCTAAAACTAGGTTTTGAGAGCTCTTTTGGTATTATGCAGATTATGCTATTCTCTTTGGTGAAACCCTTGCAGGTCTGTGAGATTGAACTTGGTTTGTCTCAACTTTCCGGAGGACAAAAACTCTCTTGAAGATTGGCTACAGTGGTGAGAGATTCTCCTTGGTCAATGTGGTGAAATTCAATTAGAGTCTCAACTTGTAGCGAAAGGAGTTCTTTTTGTTTTGAATGAAGATTGGATTTCACAATTTTGCGAGTCTTGCTTGTGTTAATTTTGGCAAAGGTTTACTGGAAATCTGAGGTAATAGTTAACCCAATTTTATTTGGGAAGCTATGTTGAATTTAGTTTTGAGCTGCATGCTACGCAGCTAATTGTTATATTTTTTCTGCATGAGTTTTCTAAAAGAAAACTCGATTCACCTTGTATGCAGTTTTAGATATGTTTGGGAGCATTCCCAAATGATTCTCAAGTTGGTCAAGGCATGTGGAAAAAGGAGCACTAAGGTTTAATGAGCCAAGTAAGTGACATGGCGTAAAAAATGTTAATATTTTCAGATTTCTACCTAGGGTTTGCAATCTATAGATGTTCTTTTAAAACTAAAACATAAAAAGGTATTGACAAAGACATGAAGAGATAGTACCTGGTTTATGCTGTCCAATTCTCCTTGAATTTGTCCTCAATGATCATCCAGTAGACTGCTTCAGATTTCCTTCTATAATGAATGTGAAATGATTAAATTCATATGTAGTGTATGACTGTTGCAAATCATCAAATTCGGATCTGCTTATAGAGCGAATTCCCTTAACATGTTATGTCTTCTATGTCTCAGATAATTCGCACCATAGATCACATATATATCTGTGTGAAGACATTCAAAAAGACACACCTCAACATCAATGGTAAAGGCCGACCTGAATCGGATAAGTATATTTCGCATAGTATTAACACAAGTCGTCCCTTTTGGACAATATGAAGTCGTCCCTCTAAAAGATGTTTTTTATCTTTCTGTTGTCCTCAATTTTGTCTTCGCAAAATTGGGGCAACCCTATGGAAAATTTTGTGGGTTAATTTCTCTAAGGCGTTTTCTTAGATCCTGCCAGTGGGCTGTTTGTTGCTTATTGCACGAGGTAAGGATATCATTTATATGAAGAGTAGATTTACAATTTCTCATCTTTCTGAGAAGTTTTACTTATAGTTATTAATGGTTTAATATGTAATGGTGGACTTTTTAAGTCCTGCATATTATATTATTATTATTATAAGTTACATATAAAAATTATATTTTAAATGCAATCAAGTGGGGTTTTTATATTGCATGTCATTACAATGCAAATCACTTTTAAAATCCGCTATCAATGCAATTTAAGTTCAATTCATAAAGAGTGGGATTTTTAAAGGCGATTGCATGTGTTAAGTGTTACACATGTAATTTTATTTAAAAACTCCATTATTTTATTAATGATGTGATTTTTAAAATACAATTACATGTTATTCAAAACATGTATTTGGTCTTTTAAATCCTATGGTGGCGATTTTCTTTTTGCCTTAAACGCATATGTTTTTGCCTTAAGAAAACGCGTCCTCATAAAGCTTCTCTGTTTTAAAACATTTACATATTACAATTACATAGTGGTTTATATGTTAAATTCTTTTAATATGCGAGAAGGCGTCGTTTTCCTATTAAATAGCATATTATTGTTATTCAATACATATGCGAGGTATTTCCAGAAAGCCCGCGACTCCACGTTAAGTGTTGGGCGTTGGTTTTTTTTCACCGTCTTTGACGTGTCAAAACGATATGTTTATCAAACATAAAGGTCCGCAGTTTTTCATTAGGAGATGGTGTCGAATTTTGGCCACTATGGATATCACTTTTGAAGTGATATACATGTAAAAAGAATTGCGACTTGGTCTTAAGTTGGATAGCGTCGGTTTTGGAGGAATGAGCATGACATTTGCATAAGCTTTCAAAATATGTCACAGTCTCCTAAAATTCCGTGGTCACTTTAGTGGAAGGCGTCATTTTTTTTTTTGAAGTTATATGTATGTTTTGAAAGCCTCTAATAACATGTGATATGCTTTATAAAACTCATCGTTTTTTTTTGCTAGAATGCATATGGCGTCATTTTTGGTGGAGGAAACATGGCGAAATACATGTTTTAGTCTCCTAAAAGACCGTGGCTTATAAACAAGCATGTGACATCATTTTTCAAGACCAAAACATATGATTCTTCTGGTTTAAAATTGCCTTTTTCCTCACTGAGCAGAAGGCGTTGATTTTGGAGGGATTTGTATGTCATTGAAAACATTGAAGCATATGCATATACCCACGGTTTCATAAGGCACTGTTTTTTTTACAAACCATTACATAGCGTTTTACCTCATGATACATATGTTATGAGCTTTTAAAAACCCGTGACTCTATATCAAAGTGTTGGGAGTTGAATGCATATGCTTTGCTTAAGACACATTTTCTCTCCATGGGAGTCAACGTTTTCATACAAATCCACCATAATCTCTGCATTTTTTCCGCCTATTCTTAGGGCAAACTTGAGGTAAGTTTTAAAAACATTTTTCTTTTCATTCAATTTCGAAATGCTTTCTTTTCAAATTGCATTTATGGAGGAAGAGTTTGTTCTTCACGGGGCACGTTTTTGGTTAAAGACTTCTTGTTTGCTGTTTTTGTGCAAATCTTAACTGCATTATAGACATTTGTCATTTCCCTTTCAAGATTCATGAAGTGGCATTTAATTTTTGTGAAGAATTGTTCAAGAATGATTGCCTATATATCTCCTCTCTTCTCTTCTTAGGCTAAATTCGAAATTCTCATATCATTTCCAGATTTTTGCTTAAGAAATAAGTTTTTAGTTCTTCTTTTGTTTTTACATTCAAGGAGAAGGTATAATTTCCTTATTATTTTTCTTTGTTGCATATTGCTTTTTCGTTTCATGTTCTTCTTGACTTCCCATTTCCATTTCTTCTTCTCTTTTACTTCTAAGTTGCACATGAGGGTGTCATTTATCCTCATATGCAGTCGGGATTAAAAACCCCGTTCTTGATGGTGACTTTTCCCCAGATGCATGGAAAGATCCAAGGTGCTGCCCATATGTAAGATGTAATAAAAAGACCACCTCCATGCTTACATGTGAAAGAAGAATGACTTATGATGAGACATAAACATCTCACTTATGAGTAAAACAAAAGGAGATTCCCAACATGCAAAATTAACCGAAAAGCCCACCTTCATGCTTTTTCATGGTTTTTTATGAAATGCAAATGTTTCCAAAAATCCCACCTTGCATATTGAAAATTTGCTCATGCATGAGTGCGTCCATGTATTCATTCTATCAAATTCTAAGCTTGCTGTTCGCATACATACAATGCCTCCAAAATACTAAGCTCTTCCCAATATGCATTATGGATTGAAAAACCCACTGTAATGACCCGAACCGGGTATCTCCCAAATTTTCACAAATAAATCTCATGCAGATTTAAACAAATACATTCATGCAAATAATCATGGATTCAACAGTAATAAGCCAACAATATATATTCCATTAAAACCCTCAGCAACATTGTTGCATTACAAAATAATAGTGGGATTTCTCACAATCCAAATCTGAACTCAACATGCAATAGAATATCAAATAACAGAAAAGAACCAGTGAATACAATGGCGAACTCTGCTGTGAATCCGCACCGGAGATGAATTGGGTTTTCGTCCAATCCACCGAGAAAGCCTGAAGGTTCCCGTCCTTAGGCTCCAGAACCGAAAGCTGAAGCTCTCTGGATTCTCCAAGAGAAAGTAAACTCATAAAACTAAGCATACACAATGAGACTCCAAGTCTTCTTTTAAAGCTGCAACCGTGACTTTTCAGTTTCCCCACTTTGTCTCTTCATATTCCACTTAAAGTCACTTTTTAAATAAATATAACCGTTGGGTTATAAAGTGACATAATAAAATAAAGTATAAGGAACCTCCTGACATTAAAACGGAGGGCCAAACAAACTCGGATGAAGACGTGTGATAGCTTGTGGGAAAGCTCTCGGCAAGACGCTCCAAGTCCACTACTGAAATGCCAGAGAAATTGAGTTTTGTCGACTTACTATAAATAGTAAGCACCCTGGAAACCCTGTGGAAACTTATCCGATTGGCGTGAAACTGAAAACACCTAGGCCAAACATCCCTTTGATCACCTGCCGAACCCGGTTAGCCCAGCGGACCATGATGAAAAGGCTAACTATAAGGCACGAAAGAATGTGCCCTGAAAAGGGGACATTACAAATCATCCCTTCCTGAAGATTGCTTGCCCTCAAGCAATCGGTATCTGCATGCTGTGATCATAATACCTGGATCCCAAACCAACCTTAGGGAAGCTGCTCCACCAATCTGTCGTGTGAAACTGAAACAAATATTATGCCCTGACCTATGAAGCCATTCACACAGCAACAAAACAACAACCAGTCTAATGCCAGGATCCCAAATCACTACAATATTAGTCGTACCAATCTGCCTTGTGCTGTCATCATATGTGAGAAAGTCCTCAACCAAACTGAGAACCTCACTCCAACTGAGATCACCAGCACCTCTACGGTTAGATGCAGGGGGGAAACAAACCTCACACCAATCGACTCCCTGAATAAATACCAACCGCGAGTACGTCCCTCTTGGATCCCATAAGAAGGGCCATCCATCTCCCCAGCTGGCTGAAATATCCCGACGCCCTATGCCCATACTGAGTGAATCACTAGATTCCAACTGCCATAACACTGCCCCTCTAATCCGTTGCCCGAACTGGAAACTGTACTGAAGAGGCAAGATACGCTGACTGTCGGACAAGGCTTCCATCTCCAAGCGAGGAAGTGTACCAACCCAATCACTCACCCCACACCTCGGCAATAATCGGAAAAGAAAGTTCTCTGAGGTGGGCTGAATAGAAAACATAATGCATCCCATACAATGTGGCTAACATGCAATGCACTAACCAACTCTACTGGAATTCCTGGAGTAGCATAAGGATTCCATAACTGTCTCTCAATACCATAAGCACTGGATGAATCAGTATGAGAATGTAGAGGAGTCACGGCTGTGTGGAAAGAGGAATGAACCAAGGGATGCTCGCCAACACGAGGCATCTCACCATCAACGAGAGGTAGAGCAAGGAGAGGCATATCACCCATCATGCCACAAGACATAACTGCCGATCCTGGACTGCTGGTGTAAAAACCACACTGCTCAGCAACTGAGCTCATCCCGCTACTCCAACCTGGTGACCAAGACTCACCTCTAATAACTGAACGTGGGTCCCAAATTTTGCAATCATCCTCATCCTCGTCATGGGGATAGGAAATACCTTCCATAACTAACTCAAAGAAAGGATTATCAAATGTCAAATCAGCATGCATCTCAAACAAGAAATTGTCGATCGCCTGAAAGTTATCTAACTCAAAAAGAAACTCTGGATGATTCAAAGATCTTTTGGGACAGCTATCCAAGTCATAGGTCTGTTGTATGCTATCAAGTTCTTGTATCACCTCCTGAAAGAATTCAGACCTTTCCCTGTCGTCCTGTTCCCTGTACTGGCTAGTGGCAACAATCTGATTTCTTGCTTCCTGAAGAGCAATACGTGTGTGTTCCAATGTACCCTGAGTAACATTAAGCTCTCTATTGAGCTTATTAACCTCATCCTCCTTTTCCTTCAACTGCTCAGCATATTTTCTAGCAACCTATAACATCCTCAAAAGCTGTTTTGACCTCTTGTAAATCTGCAACACAAGGTCCAATTCTTATACCATCTTGTCCTGTCTCTTTGTAGGCTTTCCTGTAAAGATCCTCAATGATCTGGTGAGTGCTATCATGGTGAACAAGAGCTGCAGTAATAGCATCGTTATTGACCCTCAGCTGATGCTGCAAGGCATGCTTCTCATCGTTATCATTTTGAAATGCATTCTCTGATTGATCATCCAAATCATCATTATGCATACGTGATGCGCTGCTATAGAAATCACATGATTCCTCATATTCTGCAACCTGCATATTTGCTACCTCTTCTTTAGCCTCTCCTTCATGCATTGGTTCAATATTTGTTTTGCAATCTCCAGTTTCAACGACAACCTCATAGGGCTTTTCTTCAATAACTGACTTAGTCTTTTATTCATTTATAGGTTGATTAATGATAGCTGGAAACTCTTCATATAAATTTCTGCACCTATCTTGTGCAAGTAGATCTCGAGCCAAATCCTGACACCGCTTCCTTTTCATTAAAGTCTTGTGTTGAAACTTTGGAAGAAAGTCCATGAAACTAGAGAAGGTTAAATCTCTCTGAACCCGTGGAGGAGGTGTGTTATACTCATCATACATGCCGAGTATTTTTGTCCTTACATCAGGTTGTGAAATCTGGTCTAACTGTTGTTGTACCTTAACAAGATCCTTCAAGACCTTTTCCAAACCGTGCATCTTCCCCTTAGCTAGATACTACTTGTCTCTGCAGGTGAATGTATTTTACTACCGTCCCTGTTGAAGTAAGAAGGGTAGATGAATACGATTGCTTCACCTGACTACTATCTTGTGACAACACGTATGTCTTTATCTATTGACTCTGCTGTTAAGACCTACTGCTGATCTGTAACCCCCTTGTATATAATAGAGCTAGGTAATTGAATGTTGTAACCAGAAGGAACAATGAAGTAATGCACCAAGATGTTGCTAGCAAGAGGCTATTCTTGGTAAGAACGATCAGACTATGAATAAATGAGATTCACAATGTGAGCTGCCCAAATAAGAACTGCAGAAGTGACACTCCCAGGAAGGCAATGAAGACTCCACAGCTTCAACCACTCTGAATTTAAAGAAGAATTGTCCGGAACTGTCATGATATATTTAAAACGACTCCTTGCTCATATTCACCGTCAACGCAACTTCCAACCTGTTTGTTGAAATAATGAACCACAAGCTCCTGCGTGTCAATTTTTGTTTTCATGTAACCATCGACACCGCTTCAGATATTTCGGATGGTTAAGATAGAATGCATTCCAAACTTCAGACGGGACAACTTTCATCAGTTATATTGACACTCTCCTTGTTACTCGACAGTTGTTCAATTACTGTCATATGGGACTGTGTAAGGAATATAAACCGTCTCCACTTCTGATTACAGGTATCTTCCTTCCTTCACGGCATCTGCATTTACTAAAAATTCTCGTTGCTTGTCCGGAAGAAGCCAAAAACATTACTAAGTCGCTGTTGTCTAATGCGAACCACACCCGTCCTTTGACATATTGTGTCCGCCACTTTCTGCCTTGGTATGATTCACGTAATGGCTGGCCTTGGCATGCAAACTGCATTCAATTTCGGTTTCCACTAGTAACACATTCAGACTCCAGTATTTTGAATGAAAGAAAGGTGTTGGTATTTTTGTATCTTCACTTGCTCACTTCCTCTCATCGCAAAAGGATTTTAATGGCCAAACAACCCGTATAAGTATTTTGGTATCCCTGACTGTTCTTCCACGTTCGAATGTAAAGTGTTCAACATTTCAATACGGAGTAGTAACTCCCTGTCCATGCATGGTTATAATACACCAGTCGTTTCTTAATGCACAGTGACCTCCAGACGGTAAGCTTGCTCTCAGCACTCTCTATGCGATAGCTTTACCTTACTGTCATGCGTTTGGCAGCTGCTGTAACTATTCTCCTTCCTGCGTGGGGCCAGAGTTCCAATCGGGTGCCCAGTCTGCTTCACGCGATGCCTTGCACCTTCCCACGTTACCAACCACACTGCAATAGTCGCATTTCAATACTCGACACCCTGGATATGATCCAGAGGTGGATGCGCAGACTAGTAGCTTCTATTAGAACTCCCCGAGTCTACGTATTGGTTCCTCCTCAAACAAACAACACTGCCACTATTAGATATCCTTGCGCGTGGGCTTTCACTGCACCTTCAATCGCCTGCGTTCTTCCCAGTTTCGTGATAACTCCAGGTAATATGAGGCAATGATCAGTATCACTCTTATTCCCGTCAATCAAAGAACATTTTAACACTCTGCATTAACTCCTTAGCAGCGGTTGTAATGATGCTGGATGTCTCACTGTGTGCTGTCGCTTATCGTCCCCGACCATTGCAGTGACCTACGACAAACTACCCTTTGGTGCAATGCTGCTACTGTGCTTGTTTGACTCCCGTCAACACCCTTCCTACACGGTGACCAGACCCGCCATGTCTCTCTTCCGCAACTCCCAACACCGTCAATGTATAGAGACGTGCACTGTGGTAGCCGTTTCCAGATGTATGCTCGGACTGCTATCACACAGTCCACCATGCACGATGATCACTTCCAGCACTTGATGCTCTGCGATATTAACTTCTTCGCGTTTTTACTTGAAGGCTATCCCACATCGTAATAACTCAACTGTGTGTCTTTAGTAGCGGAAGGATAGCTTTAGAATGAGACTGAATCGTTTGGTTAATGCTCTCAACTTCCACCCGAGAGCTTCCCAACAAATTAACGTTACCAATGTCTTTCTCTTACTGCCGTAACTAGAGGATTATTGCTTGACTGAACTCGCCTATGCAACTGTCCTTTATCGTGAATGTAGTAATGCTGAACTGGAAGCTTGTTAAATCCGTACGGGTTGAGCAGGCTGTCTAACTGCTAGCCCTCAAATATAAAAATTCTGAGTTTTATACAGAATGAAGATCACTGCTTGTAGATACTTATCTTTATTTGCTCGACCCTTTTTTTTTTTCAAAAACCAACCATATTTAATAACCAAATCCTCGAGATTGATTGAAATCCCTTCATAAGGACTAATATACTTTTCTCCAGCAAAATTATTAAATCACCAAATCAGTATGTCTCTGATAAAACTTCACAGGCTGGCAGTAAAACCAGCTCTGATACCACTGTAATGACCCGAACCGGGTATCTCCCAAATTTTCACAAATAAATCTCATGCAGATTTAAGCAAATACATTCATGCAAATAACCATGGATTCAACAGTAATAAGCCAACAATATATTCCATTAAAACCCTCAGCAACATTGTTGCATTACAAAATAACAGTGGGATTTCTCACAATCCAAATTTGAACTCAACATGCAATAGAATATCAAATAACAGAAAAGAACCTGTGAATACAATGGCGAATTCTGCTGTGAATCCGCACCGGAGATGAACTGGGTTTTCGTCCAATCTACCAAGAAAGCCTGAAGGTTTCTATCCTTAGGTTCCAGAACCGAAAGTTGAAGCTCTCTGGATTCTCCAAGAGAAAGTAAACTCATAAAACTAAGCATACACAATGAGACTCCAAGTCTTCTTTTAAAGCTGCAGCCGTGACTTTTCAGTTTCCCCACTTTGTCTCTTCATATTCCACTTAAAGTCACTTTTTAAATAAATATAACCGTTGGGTTATAAAGTGACATAATAAAATAAAGTAAGGAACTTCCTGGCATTAAAATGGAGGGCCAAACAAACTCGGATGAAGACGCATGATAGTTTGTCGGAAAGCTCTCGGCGAGATCCTCCAAGTCCACCACTGAAATGCCGGAGAAATTGAGTTCTACCGATTTACTATAAATAGTAAGCACCCTAGAAACCCTGTGGAAATTGATTCGATTGGCCTGAAACTGAAAACACCTAGGCCAAACATCCCTCTGATCACCTGCCAAACCCCGGTTAGCCCACCAGACTATGATGAAAAGGCTAACTATAAGGCACGAAAGAATGTGCCCCGAAAGGGGACATTACACCCACCTCTTTCATAGTGTTCATACTTACATATCAAAGAAGTCCAGCTTTCTAATGTGCAAAACAGCCAAAGAAGCCCACCTTTTTGTGTCCTTTTATGAGATATATGTTCTTCTCCTCAAATAATGAAGATTCGTGTTGCAAGAAGCAATGTACTCCCCATATACTTGTAAAGAAAAGAATTCTTCCCCAAAATACAACATGTGGTGCTCTTCCCAACATGTCATTAAGTTTCAAAATCCTGATTACACATTTCAAGATTGCAGAAGCGCATGAAGCAGGAACAACCATATGATGGAGTCATACAAAGAAAGAGATAAGCGATGCAATGATTACAGGCATAGAATGCTTTCAAAGTTGAAACAAAAAGATACAAAGATGTCTCTCAGTGATCACCATTATGATGCATAGCGATATGCAGACTCATGTTCTGGTTAGAGATGCTTTCAGTTAGAGATGCTTTCACCAAACTTGAACACATCAATCATCGGGCATCCTGTAATAGCATGGAGAACGACAGAGGATGATGCAAATAGATGTCGTGTTTTGTCAGACACTTAAATGCTTTCATTATGCATTTTTTAAAAGTGTAGAATCTTTGACAGATTGCACAAAAATATGTTAAAGTGTTCTTATGTAATCATGTTGCAAGGAAATTAGGTCTTGCAACATTGAATCAGTCAAAGTTAGTTAGTTAGAGATAAGGATAGAATAAGTCAAAGTGGTTAAGGGTTTTCCCTTTCTTCTCCACTTTTCTCTCTCCTCTTTTTTTATATAAGGAGGGGGGGTTCATTGTAAATATGGATCTTTTGTTGTGTGCAAGAAAACTATAGGCAATTCTCTTGTATTCTGAAAACTTTGAGTTTCATTGTGCAAACTTCAACATTTGAATAAAGGAACAAGAAGTGGCAAACTTAGTGTTGTTGGTTTTGAAAATTAACGAGTGTGTTCTTATGTCACATTGGTTAATCCTTTCTCAAATTAATAGTTATCTTGCATATATCATTTGAGCATTTTAATTTGAATTGTCTGAAGACTTTGAGCTTCAGGGGATAAGGGTTACTATAGAAGGTAGTGGCTGCAATATTCCAAGGACTGAAGACTTTGGGCTTCAGTATTGGGAATTAGATAGATAGAGTACTTATTTGAAGTGAGGACAAAAAACTTTGAACTCTTGTATCATTTCATCTTTAGATAAATTCACTGTTGTCTTAGTTGATTGTTCTTAAGTCAATCTCTGAGCCACCGGTATTACTGTTGCAAGGGGAACTGTATGTGTTACAGTTCAGTTCTACTTAAAGCCACCTACGGTAAGAAGGGAGCCTCCCCTATTGCTGAGAGGAGAGAGTAATCTCACACACTGCTGCCTAAAATACGCATTTTGCAAGTTGTAGTCTTAGTGACTTGCAAAATATTTAGCCAACAGTTTTTGGCGACTCTACTGGGGATCTGAACACTTTTGATTACAAGGTTGATACGAAGTTCACTTAAGAAGACTTTGAGCTTCTATTTGAGTTTCTCGTCCCAGAGAAGCAACATAGGACTTTGTGCCTTTAACGTACACTTTGCTTCTTTATCTTTTTTTGTTGTTGTTTTTATAAGTTTATTACCTGCCTTCACTTTGCAATCTTTTTTTGAAAAAAGAGAAAAAGAATAATCGTTTGTTCTACAGGAGAGAACTAAACGACGTTCCATCCAAATCACTTAGTTGATCTAATTGTTCTACTAGGGACATGATACGCATTCGGAAGCCTCATGCTTTTGTTTGAAGTATGCTTGTGTCCTATCCATTGTAATTATTCCATCATTTTGATATTTCTTGTAGTTTTTCAAGCTTTTTACCAAGGACATGTAAATGGCCCAAGGTCCTTGGGGAAATGCTTTTGGTCCGTTGAATCTAGCTCTACCTCTACATGCTCTTCCCGATGGCTCACGAAAGAATTTTCCAAAGTTTTTCGGTAATGGACAGCAACATCCTGATGAACATATTGCTGGTTTTTACATTGCATGTGGTGTTCTTGGTGTTGAACATGAGGACGTGTCTGTGAGACTATTTGTGGAAAGTCTCCAAGGTGTAGCTGCTGATTGGTTTTATCATCTTTCACCACAAACCATCAAACTGGGCTACTCTCATAGCCAAGTTTGAAGAAAGGTTCAAGCCGCCTGAAGATGCTCATGCCTTGTTGGCCTGACTCACTCAGTTGAAGAAGGCATCTCACGTACCTATGCGTGAATTTGTGACTCATTTCAACAAATTGACACGAAAGATTTCAGCTATTGCTCAGCCTACAACTGCAAATTTGAAGTGTTTCTTTGTCAATGCTCAGATTCTTGAAATTAGTTTTCTATTGAGAAGAGCGGCTCCCGCTACTCTTGCACCTACACAGGCATTGGCCATTGGAATTGAAGATGATCTTATTCTTGTTGGGCAGGTAAGAATTGAAGCAAATGGGTTTGAAGAAAGTTCTTTCTCTTCTGATTCATTTTCTTCCATGACAAGAACGGATCCTGCAGTGCATAAGTTAGCTAATGAGTTGCTTGCTCTCAAAAAGCAAATAGCTCGGGGTATGTTCTTCGTTCCTCACGAAAATGTACAAAGAAAACCTCTTCTAAATGTTGCTCATAATTTTGCTGTTGAGAATCAACAAAAGTTGGTTTCATCACCAAAGAAGTTTGCAATTGAGGCACCATCAGCGAAGGCAAGAACAAAGCATCTTGAATATGAGGACAGTGATCTTGCTATTCTCTTCCAAGAAAAGGAAGAAGACATAGCTGGCGACTCTTATTTTCGGTTCAAGCAGTCTCAGAAAGCTATTGATAAAAATCAAAAAGATGCAACTCATTCTTCTGATGCTCAAGTGAACGAAGACAATCATGTCATTAGACATGAGAATATGGACATGCATGAAGGTTCCAGTCAAGTTAAAAAGGGTGCATCTTTGTTTCAAGGTCATGAACTTGAATGAGTGTTGCAAGAAAGATCTACCCCCGAACTTTATGAAGATCATTTCATGAGTACTATAGAAGAGGTTTGCTCAAATCTTGTTGGTAATTCTCCTCAATTTGAAGTTTGTGAACAACATACTGAAGGATGCATTACAATCATGTGTTCATTTGAATTGCATGAAGGGAATCATTTGGAGCATGCGGTTGTCATGGTTGAAAAACCAATCACTCAAGTTGCAGCGAACAAGAAGAATTCAAAATTTATTCGATCAAGGGGATGTCCCATAAGGCATCTTGCTTGGTTGGAGGCCAATGGAAAATCAGATGTTCCTCTTGTACCGGAGCATGAAGATACAATTGAAGAGGAGACTAAAAAAAGCATTTGTAGTTCAATAGGAGCAGACTGTATCTATGGACTCATCTTGGAGTAGCAGTACATATGATTCATCTCAAGAAGGTGAATTTGTTCATTTCTTCCAAGAGGTGTTACATCAAGCATTGACATTATTGGTCCAGTTGCTCGTGGTTCATCTGTACAAAGTTGCCTGTGAACATGCAAAGTACTGCAAGATGCTGAAAAAAGGTAGCTATTTTGTTGAGCCAGTAAATGGTTTTATCTGAAAAGTTTTAAAATTTGGCTAGTTTTAAATAGGTAGATTTACTTTGTTTTCAATAAGTGCGCTTGCACAGTTTTGTGTTTTGTTTTTAATTAGGTGCTTTGCGTCGGTCGCGTCATCCTTTTGTTTTGCGTTTTTGGTGCTTGACTCTGTAGCCCAATGGAAACTAAAGCACTTGGAGATTCCGGATTCTACATTCCTCGTTGTTTCTGAGAACAAACGAGCTACGTTCCACAGTTAGAGCCAACTGTTGTCCTCATTTTTGTCTTTGCAAAATTGGGGCAACCCTACGGAAAATTTTGTGGGTTAATTTCTCTAAGGCGTTTTCTTAGATCCTGCTAGTGCCCTGTTTGTTGCTTATTGCACGAGGTAAGGACATCATTTATATGAAGAGTGGATTTACAATTTCACTTTAAAATTTCTCATCTTTCTGAGAAGTTTTACTTATAGTTTTTAATGGTTTAATATGTAATGGTGGACTTTTTAAGTCCTGCATATTATATTATTATTATAAGTTACATATAAAAATTATATTTTAAATGCAATCAAGTGGGCTTCAGTATTGGGAATTAGATAGATAGAGTACTTATTTGAAGTGAGGACAAGAGACTTTGAGCTCTTGTATCATTTCATCTTTAGATAAATTCACTGCTGTCTCAGTTGATTGTTCTTAAGTCAATCTCTGAGCCACCGGTATTACTGTTGCAAGGGGAACTGTATGTGTTACAGTTCAGTTCTACTTGAAGCCACCTGCGGTAAGAAGAGAGCCTCCCCTATTGCTGAGAGGAGAGAGTAATCTCACAGACTGCTGCCTAAAATACACATTTTTCAAGTTGTAGTCTTAGTGACTTGCAAAATATTTAGCCAACAAGTTACTTGCAAAAATTTTAGCCAACAAACACAATACATGATTGTGAAGCAGTAAAGTTATATTATGTATCTATTGAGTATCATTGTATATGTGTGTTTGTTAGTTCGTTGCATTGTTTGATAATGTTTCATTGGACCATCTGGCTGTGATTGTATCACTAAAGGACCTCAATCTTCTTCCCTTATGCAACATGTTTCTTTCTTGCAATAAACAATTGCGCTAGCAAAAAGGATTTGAACAACTACTTTGTATGAGGAGGGCTTGTGCCTTACTCATCTTAGATATATAAAATTTATAATCAATCTAGCTTCTTTCTCTCAAGAGGGGAAAAAAAAATTGTTTCTTGGCTTGTGCATCTATAGGGTCTTGGTGAGGTGCTTTCCCAACGACATCTTTTCAACCGTGATTTGCACAACATGATCTTCATCCATAGGTCTATAGGGTCTCGGTGAGGTGCTGTCCCAACGACATCTTTTCCACTGTCATTTGCACAACATGATCTTCATCCATAGATCGCATAAGAAAGTCTTCCACATCCTCATTAACTATAATTGCTGACTTTTCTTGCTCAACAACTCCAAGATCCTTAAAGAATGTTGCTTGCACAACAACTAGATATTTTGTCTTGTACTCAACTAGGTTACGCAACCTCTATCTTTTCTTAGACATTCTTTTGTGCCTTTTGCAATAGGTGACTATTGGCATTCTTTTCTACAATAACCCCTAACCCTAAGGCTCTTACCAAGAGACAGACAATGTGACCAAAATCTGTCAAACAAGTATGACACCCATCCTTAGACAAGGGATTTGAAAAACCTCCTTTACAGTTTGGGCTGGCCAAGCTTTAGAGGGTAATCCTAGAGACTTTTTTAAAGATACAACAAATGAAAATTAGAATGAATCCTTACACAAATACAACTTTGCAATATGCTTTGATTTTTGTATTGTGTTTATAGGATTACTTAGATCATCGATCTCTAACATTAGGCATTTAGGTTGAATGATGTAACTATAGTTTAAACTTGGTCACAAATCCTCGAAGATATATTTGTTGCTAGTTGTTTTCAACACCATTAACCTAATTACAATACATTATACACAAAATTTTAGGGTTTCAATAGTAATAGGATCATAATAGTATTAACATAAATTTGCAACAATGGATTGTGCATAATAGATAAGCCAATAAATTAAAATTAATAATTATAAGGTTTTAAAATGATTTTTCATGATTTTCAAAGAATGTGGGTGGTCAACCATCTACCATCAGGCTAGTCCCTAGTCTTGCAACATAGAGTCACTTTAATGAAACCCTAATGATGATATAAACCCTAACTTTTAGTTGAATTTGATATACTTGCCTTGGGCTCTATCTTGTAGAGCTCAACCCTTAAATGCCTTTTAGACTCAATGATGCAATCTCTACTTACTAATCCATAAACTGTTTTAGAGTTTTATGTATTAGTTTTGGAAGATTTGTCATATGGCATATATGTGCATGAAATAAAATTGTTTTACCAAACCCATTAGATGCAAACTAACCAAGATTAGACACAAAACAACAAATGTGATCCTAGGGTTTCCTTGAATCCTCTAAACTCCAATTTGGTTTATGGAGATTTAATAGAAAATAAGATTATAATCTCGTGTGATGAGACATTTTTGTAAGTCGTTGGTACCGTTTTGGTACATTAGTAGCTTTCTTGGCACATGTGGCATTTTGGGCCATTTGGGCGATTTGGTAGGAAGCAAACAAAAGTTGAGTAGGAAGTTTGAATTTTGAAGGTCAAAGCAAATCCATACCTCATACTACTTGTCGAATAGGTCTAGATCTATGAAGGAAACTCTCTTTAAAGGAAAGCAAGTTTTGGAAGGAGGCCATGAAATAGGAGATGGTGTGCTTGAGTATGTGCGAGCTTTGGGATTTAGTTGAAGTTATTGAAGAAAGCCAGACCATAGGTTGCAAATGGGTGCTTAAGAAGAGATTTAGAGCATATGGTAAGTTGGAAAGGTAAAAAGCTAGATTGGTGACACAAGCTCATTCTTTGGTTAAGTGAATATATTCTAGTGAAATATTTTCTTTTGTTACTAAATTGAAGTCCATTAGGTTCCTACTTTCTATTGTTGTTTCTTATGATTTAAAGTACAATAAATGGATTTTAAATTTATATTTTTGCACGGGGATCTTGAAAAAGAAATTTAAGATACAAAGCTAGATTGGTGACAAAAGCTTATTCTTTGGTTAAGTGAATATATTCTTGTGAAATATTTTCTTTTGCTACTAAATTGATGTCCACGAGGTTCCTACTTTCTAATGTTGTTTCTTATGATTTAAAGTACAATAAATGAATTTTGAATTTATATATTTTGCATGGGGATCTTGAAAAAGAAATTTATATAAAATGACCTAATAATTTTTTGGTTAAGGGGAAAACAAATTAGGTTTGTAAGTTGAAAAGATATTTATATGGTTTGAAACAATCATCTAGGATGTGGTATTAACTATTTGATGCCTATATTTCAAAATTTGGTTTTGTTAGAAGTTGATCGTTGTGTTTATTATAAACAAGTTGATCATCTTTTAATCATTGTCATCTATGTCAATATGCTATTCATTGGGAACAAAAAGGGTTTGATTAAAGAATTTAAACCTCAAATTTTAAGTAAATTTGATAAAAAGGATTTAGGGCTGCAAAATACATTTTGTTTATTTGAATCAACAAGGATTTGGTTTTTTGTTTTTTGGTTAAATAAGAGAAAATATATTGAAATTATTTTGTAGAGAATTGGTTTATAGTATAGTAAACCAGAGAATATTCCTTGTTGACATTTTAATTGTTGATGTTTATAGGTTCATTTTTAGTTCGATACTATTATTGTTTTTGATTTATATTTGTTAAAATATTAGATTTACTTTGTATTTTATGGTTCCTAATTGAAAGATTACCTTGTAGAGTTTATAATTTTTAATTCAAACTAACATTTGAATTAGTTCCCTTGTTAGTATCAAGCAACATTGTGAATTTGTACACAGGGCTTTTCTTTTCAAGAAATTAATTTAAAACAAGAAGATTTGAATAGTTAAAAAATAGGTTTAATACATTAAAATGTCTTGTAGAGGAAAAATTTAAAATAATAAAATAGTGATTTATTAAAAAAAAACCAAAGAATTTGTTACAAACTAGCAAAGAAAATTTCAAAATATGAAGTGTGATCAACATACTATCCGCCTTTTCCTCTTTGTTCTTTCTGTCTTTTCAATTTTTATTTTTCTTGCTTGCAAAATAAAATTGTAATGATGTATATGACAAATGACGAAAAGACAAAATTGAATGTGGTCTAGGGTATTAAGGAGAATAATAATGTTTTATGGTGGGGGGCCATTTTCATTCTAATTTCTTCCTCTCTTTTCAAATTCACTTTTTCTTGCTCACAAAAAAATTGTAATAATGCAAATTACTAAGGTAAGATAAGATAAATTTATTAATGTCTAACAAAAGACCACAAAGGGGGTCTAAGGGTATAATGTCCCCTTTCTAGCCTTCATAGCACAATGTTGTCGTTAGCCTATTTCCCATGGTCCCTTAGGCTAACTAAGACATAGAAGGGACTTAGAGGCCATTTGGCTCAAGCAGTTTTGGTTGTAGTTCATTCCGAGGTGATCTAAGGCAGTTTTGGGGGCACTTACTATTTATAGTAAGTCATTATGGGCATGTTTGGACTTCTAGTTGTAGTGGCATGTCGATGGTAAATCGTTAATATTGACAAGAAGATTTATTTATCATTGATATGATTTATCATCCATTAATAAAGTTATTGTATAAAGTTAAATTTAATTATTTAACTTTATTAATGTATAGTCTATAGTTTGTGGGAAATATTTAAATTAATATGGTCCCCCTTTATTTTATAACACATTGGAGAGTTAAAAGGTAAATGGGGAAATATTAAAGAAAAAACACTCGCGGAAAATAGGAGTCGTGAGAAAATACGAAGAAAAAAAACAAATTCTTAGAAAATATGGAAAGGCAAAAGTGTTATGTTTTATCCTACATTGATGAAACAAGCGTGAGAGCTCATGTGAAAACAATATAAAAAGGAATGAAGGGTTCTCTTTTAGCATGCTTGGTTAATTGATGAAATTGGTGAACTTTGGAGATTTTTCTCTCAAGGGCTTTGAAGCCGAAATCCCTCGATGCTAGCATTCTTCTTGCTGTTGCAAGATACAGTCAGGAGGATTTGGTCGAGTTTCAAGGTAAAATCTGATCATTGAAAAATTTACTACAATTTCTTTGCCCAGCTCCCAGGAGAGTTTAGTTGGAAAGGGTTAGGACTGTTTTTGAGTTACCTTGCAGCTGTTTGTGGCGAGCCTTGCTGTCCAACAGAAGGCCATACCAGGTCTGTAGCAGTTTATTTGCAGCATACTGAACATTTTGGGAAGTGTTGTTGAAGACATACTGTGTAAACACTCCAGTAAGGTATAGGAGGTAGAATACGTGTAGTTCTCAGCAAAGTGGTATGTGGGGTTTGATGTATCATTGTCATTGTAAAATCTGTCATATGCTGTTATAAATCAGAGATTTGTATTGCTGCAGTAACTCAAATTATTTGCAATAAATTAGAATATGTGTGCTTTGGTTTGGAACAATATTGTGATTGCTTTGTGATTTGTCAATGCTATTTATTTCTTCAAGCAAGGACATATCCAAACATACATAGAATCAGAAGTTTAAAAAAAAAATAATAGAAAAATTCACTTGCAACTAGGGTAGCCCCTTACAAAGGGACTGCCGAACACAAAAACAAAGGGCCAACCCACAACAGGGACACCAATTGGTACCCAAAGAAAAGAGAAACGACAACAACTGCAAGAACATACAGACACAACAGAAAAAAGAAAGAAGGGGGGGAGGGTGCCCAACAAGAAAACCCTGAAACCCCACTACAACAACTGGAGTAACAGTGAGGAACCTCGAGATAGAAGGGTAAGCCAGAGAGTTGGCAGGGAGCCTAGACCGCTTCTGAAGCTTCCTGGAAGAGGAAGAGAACTACTGCTGGAAAGAGCCCCTTCGGGGATTGATAAATCTGGGATGACTAGAAGGGGGACCAAGCTAGTGCTCAGTACCTCAAGCTGTGTAATGAGCCTAACTTGGCCTCATCTTCAAACCCTCTAATTCTCATCAATGTCTTGTGCAAATCATAAATTTGGCATTTGGTCAAACAGTTGGCAGACAATCTATGAATGGTCTTTTGAGGAAATATAAATGGATGTTGCAACTACAAATAATAACTTTTCCAAAAATGTAATTCTTTATTCATCATATTCAGAATATTAATTTCTTACTCCAGAGACCATTTATCTCAGCCATGTAATGAATTGGATAAATCTGGAAATAGCTAAATATTCATTCCTTATTTCAATTGACGGAATATCACAATAGTTCTGGTACTGTTTTCTTATTTGCTAATTAAATAAAACATTAAGGGAACCTGATTTTTATACTGCAAATCCGCAAGCTTGCTGGTCTGGGACTGTTCCTTCCTCACCCGCGATGACTATGCATGCTGCTGCCGGCCAGAAATGGTGAAGTCGTGGGCCTGCAGTGAAGACGCGGCTGCAAGAATAATGATGCCGCTCCCACACAAGACACAGTCTGCAATTTATATGCAGCACTTCAAACATGCGCTGCCCAGCCTATATCAAATTCGACACCCAGCAATAAGAATTTACAATTCCGAAGCATTCGATCCAAACCCTTCTCAATTTCAGAATTGATCTCTTCCTCCAATCACAGGCAAGAAACCACACCCTCAGTGTGCATACAAACTTTCAGCATTATCTCTTTCCTTCAGCCACAGGCAAAA
>MU224334.1:5105249-5116883 GCA_018584345.1 Thuja plicata
CCCTTGACTTACTATAAATAGTAAGTTCACACCAAAGACCCTCTAAACCCCTCGCTAGACCATGAGGATCGCAATAATGACCTGGCACCATCATTTCAATGACCTGCTGAAAAATGGGGACATTACAAGCTAACAGAAGCTTGGAGAAAGAGGTAATAAGATGACAAGATTGCGAGCTAGCAGGGTGCTAATGCTGGAGTGAGTGGTCCCGAAGCCTAACAACCTCTTGAAGATAAAGAGCAAGACACCTCTTATTCGTGAACCTGAAGAAGGTGGATAGGGACCGAACGCCCTTGAATAGGTAGTAGAATCTCCCTCTGATCTCACAGTAGATAGGACACCGGAAGATGAAGTGCTCCTCCGTCTCAGCCTCCCCAATGTTGCATAAGTAGAAAATCTTGTTCTCTTTGTCAAGCTGAAGATTAGCCTCTATGCAAAGCCGACGCATGCCCACTTTGAATCAATTGAGGGGGATTCAAAGAGAGTGCGACCAATGGTGGAATAAGTAAGAAGGGCAGACAATGAGTTCGTCCTTCAGCTCTAGAAAGTGCTCAACATAAAATGCCATCTTGGGGCGAAGACCCCCATGAGGGTTACCAAATGGTGTGGATGAATTACCTGCATATGTCTATTCTGATACACTTGCTCAACAGAAGGATGAAGACTTAAAATTGAATGTAGTCTAGGATGTTACAGAGTAGAATAATCATTTTTTATATCAGAGGGCCTTGTTGGGTCCCTATAAAGGAATAGGGTGTTTTTTGATTGCTATTGTTTTGAGTGCTTTTTTGTTTCATTGTCTAAATTTGATGCTTGTGGGGAACATTTTGATGTCCCCAACGTATCATATGTATGTTGGGGACAACACACAACCTCCAGGGGTCCCATAATAGGGGAGCATCCCTCAACTTCAAATTTTTTTGGGGATGGGGAGTGAACATTTTATCCTCATCCCCACAATGCCCCTATTCCTAGTTCTAAAACAATCCCTAGGGACATCACCCTAGGGTACATTGTCTTGATATAGGAGTTGTTGAAAATGATTTACAATGATTAAGTTAGCCAATTCATTAACTTGATTGATCCGATTTTCTATCTCACAAGCAACAAAAATATATTGTTCTACTCATCTAAGTTATTAGGTATGCCCCTCAAGGGTCGCGATCTCATACTAAACTTGTGTGAGTATGGGTTTTGTGATAGGAGTGCCTGGGTACGCCCAGGGTATTGCCCAATTATTTTTGGGTAGGACCTTGGGCATGCCTAGGCTACAACTAGGTGAACCCAAGGGGACCCAAGGGCCGCCCAAACCAGAAAATAAACAAAAATTCTAAACAAAAATGTGCCATATACCTAATGTTGCCATTAAGTGATAAAATTGTGAGAATGGTTTGGACGATGATGGTTTGTGTGGTTTGAAAGGTCTTGAAGGCTTGGTGGTGGGGGTCCTAGCCCTCGACATTGCCCTGTATTGTGATTGGCGATGTGCCCTTGGAAGCCTTGAGGGGTGTGGCCCCCAGACTCCTATGAGAAGTGCTGCGTCCAACTCCATTGATGACCTTGTTGTGGGAGGGGGGGGGGATGTTGCCCTTAGACCCCCACAAGGGGCATTTCCCCTTAATTCTATTGAGAGCATTGCCCCTGAAAGATCTCGAATAAGATTTCAAGTCTAATAGTTGATGGGTTTTTCCTTATTTTTGACTTTGACCAGCATTATGATTCAGATTCAGATCATAATATTTGCTCAAACCCTAAGTGAAACAATGAAGTCATTGGCTTTAAGTGGAGTTTACTTCCTTCTTGGCAGTGTATGACAAGTATAGTTGATCTGTAAAACCACAATTCTGCTGCAACTGCTCTGATCTGCAAATTTGAGATGGAATTTTGTCTCTTTCCCAACAAATTAAAGTAACCCCACATCAAACAGTACTCAAATTGCTACTACCTAATATATCAATGATTGCTCAACTTGCAGGCAAATAGGGGGCGGGCGCGGTGGCGGGGCAGGGGGGAGGGGGCTTGTTTTCTTAAGAGTTTTCATTCTTGAAGTTTGAATTTGCTGCAAACCCTGAATTCAGAGCTCCAACCACAATTTTGGAATGAAAACAATAAACCTGGATGATCAAAGGAAAGCCCTAACTTTTCTTTTTGTAATGTCCCCAAATTATTAATAAAATGATTAAATTAAATTAATTAATTAAGTGGTCCCAAAATTTAAATAAAGGACCTTTAATTAATTAATATAGGGGGGCCCAATTAATAAAATAATTAAATAATAATAATGTTGTCTTGTTGTAAACCTCTAGACACTTCTTAGAGGCCTTTTATAAGGAGATGGCTGGGCATTGTAAATCATCATGGATTGCATTTGACTCTTCTTTGTATTTCCGGAAGTTGAAGGTTGAAGGTAGTTTGTGCGCAATCTTAGAGGTGGAAGATCTTGCCTATTTTGTGATCGCAATTTCGGTGGTTCACATTCTGATATTTCACTGTGTGCTCTGTTAATATCTGTGGCCTTGAGACAAAGATAAATTACATTGCAAATGATTATTAATATTATGGACTTGGCAAAAATTGAAATAAACAATAAGTATACTACTTATTATATAACATATCATTGAGAAGAGGGACGACTTGCATATTTAATTACTGAAATTGCTATGAGGGCCGACCTGCATTATAGTCGGCCATCTCTTGAGGTTAGTGGTTGAATATAACATAATTATAAAAGCCGACTTGCATATGCAAGTCGGCTGCCTTATCTTATTGGCGAGATTCCTCTCTTGAACCATACTTATATGGGATTGAGAAGTGTGATTTAGGCATCATAAAAACATAACATGACTGCCCTATTTTGCACTTTCAGCAGACCTATAATTCAGATCTTCATTGCATAATTATTCCTACATTATAGCAGCAACTTCGAAGATCACATAATAGAAAATTGGGAGACTACTATAATAGCGATTCGGAGGGCATCAACCAAGAAGAAAGGACAAGGTTGAAGAACAATGAGATGACAGATTTATCGCATCACAATCGGGTACTATCTATCCTTATTTATTGTAATTATTGTCTTTCATTTTAAAAGCTTATCTATTAGATTATATCCTTATCAAATCTGAAATATTAACATGCTCCAAATTTGTGAAGTCTTCTGTAGAAGACAAATTTGTAATGAACAACGATATCTGACATTTATCCGAGGTTGTTGTTTGGAAGATTTACTTGATATAATCTGAAGTGCTATCATTGTTGAATACAGTCTCCTTGCATGTGCGAATCTTCATTGTTTTTCCATGGTGATTTAATTTCAACTTGTATGATATTTGTTTGTTCGGCGATATCATTGTATTACCATCAGAGAGGCAACAAACCTTGCATCGTATGACAATTATCCGTAGCGTGCGGACGACGAAGGAGATCCCATTGCCGTATGACATTCGACAGAGGAAGAGCAAGATTGTAACTAAAGTACGGTAGGACACACCGTACGACAGACATACCATACACAAGGAAAGAGGCGACCGTCCAACATAAACAATCTGAGCCGTACGGTCACCGTACGACATTGTGCCACCAATTAGCTTTGCCACCCAACATCTCCCACAGTCTTCATACTGCTACCATTCCCTACCGTACGACTATTGGTGAGAGTATTGTCAGTGGTGGTGTAGGGCTAGGTATTGTCGCTGGAACATTACAAGGTTTGGTCTACCCACGTCGCCATTCTCAGACAAATCGTGCCATAACAGAATCATAGAAGGTAGTTGCATGGGTAAGGGACACTACAGTGGTATCATAGCTGGTGATTCTGCCAGCCTGTTGGGTAATTGAGATCGAATCATGGCACGAGTGAGGGATTGGAAGATGCGTTGAGGGAGCTAAGAAGAAGTACGGAGCAGCTTTGCCAGACCTTAGCAAGAGGACAAAAGCAGATTGGTGCGACTCTGTTGGGCGACATGTCACGCACACAACAAACCAATACAAGACCGACTATGCCGATTTTCCCTCCAAGGATCGAGCAGTTGGAAATGCATCCACTCACCTTGGCTGAGTCACTAAAGCACATCAAGAGGGATTGGGTTGATGGTGGATGACAAATAGACATATCTCTCAAGGACTATATAGACCTGAGGTTGAGGTACCCATTCTCCGAAGGTGATAGAATCTACAATATCAATCTCAGTCGGGAGATCACCAATAAGGTACATAGCACAGTGAGCCCTGCGAAGAATGAAGTTATACCTACACTGCAGCCACAAGAGGGTTTGGACAAGAAATAGTCAGTAATTGCCCCTTCAAATATAATACATCCAAATTTCCAAAAGGGTGAAGAAGATGATTGCACAAAGAGCCTTGCGAAGAATGAAGTTATACCTACACTGCAGCTACAAGAGGGTTTGGACAAGAAATAGTCAGTAATTGCCCCTTCAAATATAATACATCCAAATTTCCAAAAGGGTGAAGAAGATGATTGCACAAATTTTGTCGAACTAGCTCCCAACGATCAACTTGATGAATGCAGGCTCTGTTGGTGTTCCTTCGAAAGAGCAGGCTCTACCTGTGGTTAATCAGCTCCATGGAGATGCTACCGGTGATCTCTTGCAGGAGCAACTTCAGTTGGTTGGTTATGGAGTTCATCCTTCGGTTGTGCATGAGGCGTGCATGATTACAAACTCTCTATATGAGGAGCGTCCTCATGGAAACAACAAGATCTACCTGAGCTATGAGATTCCTCATGATTTTTATTTATGTGATCACATGAAGGCTTTGGATCTGAGCACCGATGTATTGTATGATTGGTTTCCATGGGATCCTGGTGACTCCGGACATGGCAATGTTTATATCAAAGTGGTGCAACGGAAGCTTGATGGCAGTCTACTCATCTCGACTGAATCCAATTATACACATGTGATCTTGAAGCAACATGGAGATTTCAACGGATACTGCTACCAACGTATGCACTTGGTTTGGGATCCTGGATCTAAGCTTTGGGCAAATTGTTTGATGACGGTTTGCTTGAGGGCAAGCAATCTTTGGGCGGTGAGGATTTGTAATGTCCCCAAATTATTAGTAAAATGATTTAATTAAATTAATTAATTAAGTGGTCCCAAAATTTAAATAAAGGACCTTTAATTAATTAATATAGGAGGGCCCAATTAATAAGATAATAATAATGTCGTCCTGTTGTAAATCTCTAGACACTTCTTGGAGGCCTTTATAAGGAGATTGCTGGGCATTGTAAATCATCATGGATTGTATTTGACTCTTCTTTGTATTTTTAGAAGCTGAAGGCTGAAGGTATTTTGTGCGCAGTTTCAGAGGTGGAAGATCCTCCTTATTCTGTGATCGCAGTCTCGGTGGTTCACAGCCACCCTAGTCTGTTGTTGGAAATATCATTCTGATATTTCATTGTGTGCTCCAAATTTGTGAAGTCTTCTGTAGAAGACAAATTTGTAATCAACAACGATATTTGACATTTGTCCGAGGTTGTTGTATTGAAGACTTCCCTGATATAATCTGAAGTGCTATCATTATTGAATACAATCTTCTTGCATGTGCGAATCTTCATTGTTTTTCCATGGTGATTTAATTCCAACTTGTATAATATTTGTTTGTTCGGCGGTATCATTGTATTACCATCTGGAAGGCAACAAACCTTGCATCGTACGATAGTTATCCAGAGCGTGCAGACGACGAAGGAGATTCCATTGCCATATGACATTTGACGGAGGAAGAGCGAGATTGTAACTACCGTATGGTAGGACACACCGTATGATAGACATACCATACACAAGGAAGGAGGAGGCGACTGTACGACATAAACACTCTGAGCCGTACGATCACCGTACGATATAGTGCCGCCAATTAGCTTTGCCACCCAACATCTCGCACACTCTTCGTATTGCTGCCATTCCCTACCGTACGACTGTTGGTGAGAGAGAGTATTGTCAGTGGTGGTGTACGGCTAGGTATTGTCGCTGGAACATTACAAGCGGTTTGGTCTATCCACGTCGCCATTCTCAGACAAATCGTGCCATAATAGAATCACAGAAGGTAGTTGCACGGGTAAGGGACATTACACTTTTATCCTTTCTCCATCAAATTCGAATGGCTGTAGGGTTTTCATATTTTATTTTGACTTTCTAAAAACATTTATGCCTTCTCAATAAATCGAACCCCTAAGGCATTATTATTCATTATTAAATTGGCCTCCCCTTATTTAAAAAAAAATCTTATAAGTTATTTTCACCTAGGGAGATGGGCGCATGGCTTTATTATAATTTATTATAAGGGGTAATAATACATTATTATTATTTTATTTAATCCCAACTTAGGAAATATTTAAATATTTCCCAATTCATTCATAAAATTCTAATCTGGACTTAGAGCTGGAATTTGACTGAAGCCACCTGATCACTGATGATACCTGAGTCTTGTAGGCCAACTGGTAGTTACTCCAAAAACTAGGGATCCACCCTAAAAAGTAAGAGATTGTCTCTAATCAATTGAAACTACTCAAAAGGGATCCGACTTTTCTCTACGGTCCTCCAGGTGGTCAACCAGTCAATGGGCAGACCTCCCTAAAAAATAGGACCCCCCCTAAAATTTAGTAAATGGTCTCAAATCATTTAGAATGATTTGTAGACACCCTGAAACCAACTCTCAATCATTCTCTAAAAATAGGGATCCCTCCTAAAAACTAGGAATTGCCATCTAAATGTCCATAACAGCTCACATAGCCCTTGCAAGCTCCATGACCCTCTGAGTGAGTCCCCTATCCATATTGTTGACCTATGGGAACTTGAATGATAGGTCAACCTTTGCTCATCTACATGTCACCTAGGAAGGGGACATTATAACCTTCAAACCCCCATGAGCGGTGCTGCCCTTCATCTCCATTGGGATTTCCACGTCCAGCCCCCAATCGTTATTAGAATCTTGTCACATAAGAAACTTAATTACAATGAGGGGGTTTGGGAGCGGAGACCAAAACTAGCATGTGTGTGTGCGTGAGCGCGTATTAACAACCATATCCAGCCATATTGTACCCAAGGAAAAAAATTGTTGTATTGGCATACTAGAACCCTGTACCCATACTCGCTCGTGTACTAGAACCAACAACTTAGCGATTCATTTAAGGGGTGACTGAATTTATCTTGTAGAAAGAGGAATAGGTGTCCATTGTAATGTCCCCTTTTTGGGGCACATTATTTCGTGCCTTATAGTTAGCCTTTCATCATGGTCCGGTGGGCTATTCGAGGCTTGGCTGGTAGTCAGAGGGATATTTGGTCTAGGTGTTTTCAGTTTCAGGCCAATCGGATCAGTTTCCACAGGGTTTCCAGGATGCTTACTATTTATAGTAAGTAGGAAGAACTTAGTGTTCCTAGCATTTCAGTAGTGGACTCGGAGCGTCTTGCCGAGAGCTTTCCGGCAAGCTATCACACGTCTCCATCCGAGTTTGTTTGGTCCTCTGTTTTAATGCCAGATTATTCCTCACTTTATTTTATTATGTCACTTTATAACCAATGGTTATATTTATTTTAAAAGTGACTTGAAGTGAGAATATGAAAAGACAGAGGGGAAACTGAAGTCACAACTATTGCTTTAAAAGAAGGATTGAAGGCTCATTTGAGGGATGCTTAGTTTTTGATATGATATTTATCTCTTGGAGATATCAGGAAGCTTTCAGCTTTCGAATACATCCGTGAGGACGGAAACCCTTTTTGGCTTAGAGGAGGATTGGACGTAGCCCCAGTTCGTCTACGGAGCGGATTCACTGTAGAGTTCGCCATTGCATTCACAGGTTCTTTATCATTCAGTCTTACTGTTATTTCTGTATTGCAGATCGGTATGTTTGTAATGCATGGTTATTGTATTGTTGTTGTATAATACGATACCATCTCTCCGAGAAATTGTTGGAATATATTTGCGGGTTGTTTGAATATATTGCTGGTTATCTTTGTTGAATCAATATTACGTTGCATGCAAGTATACGTTTTAAACTTGTGAGTTATATTTGAGAGGTTTTTGGAAAATGGCCGGTTAGGGTCATTACAGTGGTATCAGAGCTGGTTTTCCTGCCAACCTGTGAAGTTATATCAAAGACAAATTTGCAAAAAGGATTTATTATTGTTGGTTTCCCTACCAGCCGGTGATGTTTCAGAAATATTCTGCATATTATTGTTTTGGGAAATACGATTTTCTGAATATTATTATCAATGGAATATATTTGGCATAGAGAATCACAACCTGGGAGTTTAATATCTCATTACTCGAAACGCGAGTTGTCTTGCTTTTTCTAGCGCAAGGACTATATATCCTCCAAGGAGTTGACATACATTACTTTCCTAGCACAGATTTATTTTGCAGTTAGTAGGCAAGTGTAATCACATTACAGGTGCAAGGGAAATTATTTGAAAGTGATTCACAGCGAAGATTGTGCATTTAGTATTCACAGGGAAACAGACCGAAGAATGGCTTGGGGAGTCACGACCGTTCTGGAAGAAGAAATGAAACAACTCACATCTTCATGCGGTTAAAACAAAATGTCTTTGCCAAACTATAAATGAATATAGTTTTCGGGATCAAATGTTTAATATTACCATCGGTGGCTTTTTAAAGTGGCGTCCAATATTGGATTGAGAATATGCCAAAGTCTAATTTTTATGGAGCATCCTAAAGCGGCTTATTTAGCGGGAATTTATATTCGTCGGAAGCAAATATAATATTTGCGCTAAAGTGGGAAAGTGATATTTGAGTGTTTTGGCGGTGGATAAAAAGAAGCTATCGCATATTATTAAAAGAAATATACGGGATTTTAAACAACTATTTGCACTAGAAGCTCATACAGTTTTACCATTAGGGGCCGCTAGAAGAAAGACTCTCCTAATGAACTCCTGCTCAACCCGCCAAACACATGCTAACGCTGAGTCACCTTGGATATAGCACGACGTGAGAGGGAACTGTAAAACCAAGACTTTGGTCTGGTGTCGTGACTAACAACAAATCACGTGGAAGTGCCATCAGATCATTCCGCGCCCGAGCACAGAGGCAGCTAAACCGTCTCCCAACGCCATAGCCGCGGCTGACACTGAACAGAATTGTCAGCGCGGGCCATAAGGTCTCGACGGGAGTAAGAGTGGAGGGGGCAAGTAAGTCGGGTCTTAGCCATCCACATTCGATGATATCCAATAAGCACGTCTGCTGTTAACTTAGCAAAACGCGACTGCATACAGAAGGCCGCGATTTGGGTAGAAACGACACTAAGAATGGAAAGATGAGGAGAAATATAGATTCTTTGTAATGTCGCTGAGTGCAGAAGTATTTGTGGTTTTGTTTAGCATTCTCCCGTGTTGGTTGAATATACAAAACTATTGTTACTCATCGGTGACTACACTGAGTGATACACAAAAAACATTTCTGGGAGCCTTTGATATGCGAACAACTATTTCAAGGGCATGCTTATACGATTTACCCATAACATCTACTCTTATGCAAGTTTGAGTTGCACAACCTATTGTATGTATTCATTTAGGGCCATGAAATGTCTCCGCAACCATTGTTACTGATCAGGTCCTTCCTTGAAATTCCCAATATTGAGCGGACCATTTCTGAGATGCATTACTTTCTACTGAAAATCTGAATGTTTTTTTCAGACTGGTTTATTCAGTTGGGTGCCATTATATGAAAAGAGTGAACATTCTTACACCAAGCTTGAGTTAGGATAATTACACATACAACCGCATTTGCTGGCCTGTGGAGTGACAGGGGAAAAGGAAGCATCCAGCCAACTGTGATGCTATCACCTACAGGATTTTCAATCGAGTAATTGGAGACAAACACCAGAATAAAATTAATGTGTGGATGGAATACAACTACATCCCTTTCCATAATGTGTCAAAGAGCTGAGAGCTACGACCATCAGCTTGCAGAGCTGTATTATTCATTGAAAGGGGTAACTGTCAATGCAGAGAATTTTCATTACCTTTTCTTGATGCTGATTGATACTGGTTGCCTTATTGCAAGATATTGGGCTACTCTGCATAATATAATAAGGTACATGCACAAGCGCTGGAAATAAAATGTTTAAGGAAGCCTAAGCATTCTTTCTGAAGATATATACAAAGGATATGGTATTACTTGGGATGGCATGAGGTGTTTGCAGATATACTCGATCCTCCTTATTCTGGAATTGGCAGCTGTTGCAGTTTGTAATCTATCATGCAAATAGTTTGTGTTCAGATTATATTCTTCTCCTCATCCTCTGAGCATTCTATGTTATGAAGGATAGGAAGATTGTTATGGTTGTGTCCATATGACACATTATTTTGCAGTCTGATTCTATTAACAACTAGCAAAGATCAATACAGAGGTAGCAAATTGTCTGACAAAATTTCAGTAGTACAGTGGTATCAGGAAGGAGTTGTGAACTTCTAGGAAGTGCTAGCAATTCATTCCCTGAGAGTGGAACCTTATCCTTGGCAGCTACAAGTTATTCACATTCACTTGTAGAGTCTAGTAGTTTTCTGGCTATGGGGAAGACGCAAAGTTGGGAAAAAGTCTTGAAGGATCTTGCTAGGGTACAACAACAGTTAGCCCAGATTTCATAGCCTGATGAAAGGATAGAAATACTCGGCATGTATGAGGAATATAACACGCTTCCTCCACAGGTTCAGAGGGTTTAACCTTCTCTAGTTTCATGGACTTTCATCCAAAGCTACAACGCAAGACTTTAATGGCAAAGAAGCAGTATCATGATTTGGCTCGAGATCTACTTGCACAAGATAGGTGCAAAAATTTATATGAAGAGTTTCCAGCTATCATTACGCAACCTATAAGTGAACAAAAAACTAAGTTAGTTATTGAAGAAAAGCCTTATGAGGTTGACACTGAAACAGGAGATTGCAAAACAAATATTGAACCCCTGCATGAAGGAGAAGCCAAAGAAAAGGTAGCAAATATACAGGTTTAAAAATATGAGGAATCATGTGATTTCTATAGCAGCGCATTGCGTATGCATAATGCTGATTTGGATGACCCATTAGATAATACATCCTACAATGACAATGATGAGAAGCATGCCTTGAAGGGTCAGTTGAAAGTCAATAACGATGCTATTACTGCAGCTCTTATTCACCACGATAGAACTCACCAGATCACTGAGGATCTTTACAGGAAAGCTTAGATAGAGGCAGGACAAGGTAGTATAAGGATTGGACCTGAAGTTGCAGATTTACAGGGGGTCAAAACAACATTTGAGGATTGGAAATCAGAATATCTATGTTTACTTTCAGATTGTGACTACCGGTTACAGGTTGCTGTAAATTATGCTGAGCAGTTGAGGGGAAAAAGTGACGAGGTTAATAAGCTCAACAGAGAGCTTAATGTTGCTCAGGAAACATTTAAACACACGTCTTGCTCTTCAGGAAGGAAGAAATCAGATTCTTGCCACTAGTCAGTATAGGGAATAGGACGACAGGGAAAGGTCTGAATTCTTTCAAGAGGTGATTCAGGAACTCGATAGCATACAACAGACCTATGATTTGGATAGCTGTCCCAAAAGATCTTTGGACCATCCAGAGTTTCTTTATGAGTTGGATAACTTTCAGGTGATCGACAATTTCTTGT
>MU224334.1:5126948-5141229 GCA_018584345.1 Thuja plicata
AAAATCTATTATTCTAAATAAATAATTGATTGATGAAACATTATAAGATTAATTAAATTATATTGAATAGACATGTCCCTCATGGGACATGTCTCTCCTAGCCTCTTTCCCAATATAAAAGAAAGATAGATTGTTGCATTTGAAAAACACAGACAACATAAAGTGCTATTACATTTGCAACGATCCTAAATCTTAACAAAGGCTCATTTGAGGGATGCTTAGATTTTGATATGATATTTATCTCTTGGAGATATCAGGAAGCTTTCAGCTTTCGAATACAGCTGTGAGGACGGAAACCCTTTTTGGCTTAGAGGAGGATTGGACGTAGCCCCAGTTCGTCTCCGGAGCGGATTCACTGCAGAGTTCGCCATTGCATTCACAGGTTCTTTATCATTCAGTCTTATTGTTATTTCTGTATTGCAAATTGGTATGTTTGTAATGCATGGTTATTGTATTGCTGTTGTATAATACGATACCATTTCTCCGAGAAATTGTTGGAATATATTTGCGGGTTGTTCGAATATATTGCTGGTTATCTTTGTTGAATCAATATTACGTTGCATGCAAGTATATGTTTTAAACTTCTGAGTTATATTTGAGAGGTTTTTGTAAAATGGCCGGTTAGGGTCATTACATCCATGTAGATAATAACATACTTCAAACAATAAGTTGATTTTTCTGATGCCTACAGGCAAGCACAGAATTTAGAGATCCAACACTTCTTTCCTTGGCAATTTGGATTGTTCTTTGTCATCTTATTCATTTTGGTCCCTAGATTTTGCATGACATTTGATGTTAGGAGTGGCTGAGATACACCTTTTAAACATTTGTTGATCCTCTATTGTTATGTGTAATCCTTGGCAGCTACATTTCTTCATGTTGGAGCTGTTCTTCACTCATTCTCTGCTTAAGGATGTGTTGGCATCCCTTTTATTTTGAAGATTTTATTTCCTTTTGTGTGTTAATGGTCCCATTAGTGATCACCGGTTGGAGACAATTTATGTTAGAGATTCATATGTACATGTAGTTAGCATTTTGTCTAGCATTTATCATGGCAGTGCATGATGTCCTATGAGTGATTTGTTGCCTGCTACACATTACTTGTGGTGGTGGTGATGTGCCCAATGTTATGTCAAGGTGGCTTGTAATCCATGATGGTGGCTTATTATTGGCTACACAAGTTCATTTGGTGGGGCCCTTCTCCTACATGGTATGCAAAGGCATTTCCTGTTTTACTGTGATGATGTGGCTACATCAAATACTCATTTCTCCTTGGTTGTGCTCGTCCTTGGCAATTTAAACCTTGCTTCTCTTGCTTGTGTGGATAAATATCAACCATTGATTTATAATGTAGCTCTGGCATTCTTTGGGCTGTGGATTTCTATCAAAACTCAAATGTGATAGCATAAGGCTCATGCCCTATGGGCTCCAGGATATTGAGGGAGTTATTGTTAGTAGTTTTGTGCTCTATACATTGTCTGGCCAATGTCCAGGCTGTGTCCTATACCAAGAGTTTCCTTTATTTGGTTGATAACGATGCAATTCAATGGCTGTAGGTGCGTTTATATTGTCCTTGGCAGTACCAAGAGTTTCCATTATTTGGTTGATAATGATGCAATTCAATGGCTGTAGGTGCATTTATATCGTCCTTGGCAGCATGGTGAAGCTTGTGAAGACCAAGGAAAATATTTCCAACCACCAGAAGGTCAAGCACAGTGTGAATCATGGCATATGTTTGAACTGTAGCTTTTCATTTCACCATTTCTTCTCTCTATTGGCATTTATTTCTCCCATATGGAATATAGATATGGGCTGTGTTGAAATTTGCATGGTGCTTAAATGATGTTCCATGCTGCTGTCGTCTTACTAAATAAATGTGCGGATGGAAATTTCTTTGCCGTGCTTCCAAATATTATATGCAGATCCCCTCTTCTGTGCAGGTAGCATTTCTTTTGGCCTGTGGTTGTATCTTGGCTGTGACAGAGTTTATTACTGACATGCCACTATGCCCATGAGGCAGATCATAAGCTGAAATGCTATATCCAAGCTTGGTCCATATCCTGGGGGTTGTCAATTTTCTGGCTGTAGTGTGCCTCTTGCTAGTCTGGGGTATCAAACAATGATTGATAAGCTGTAAGGATGGGGAGTATATTTATAAATCAAAAGTTGATTCATGAAATGAATGATTTAAAGTGAACGTCTCCATGGTAGGTTGTAGCATCTCAGGGGAGGCTTTGAACATAGTTGTCTCTCACTTGCCACAGTTGCTGACATGATTATAGCTGGATTTGATTAATGTATGACAGACATTTTATGGCATCACAAACTTCTTTGTGGCAGTCTTTTCTTATTATATGCAGGATGCTATTGTTTTGAGATGGATTATTCTGTATGTTCATTTGCAGATCCCTTCATCTTTAGGGTTGTGTGCTTATAAAAAGCTTTATTTTATTGTTGGTTGCCATGCATGTTCCCATAACCCTTATTAGCTGTCACTTGGTTGCCCAATTTAATAGGCATTGGTCTAGTTGGTGAGAGACCAAATTCTTTTTGGTTGAACCATTACTCTCTTGGCGTAGGAGTAGGTTAATTTTCTCCATGTTTCTCATGTTTTATTGGTATAACTTTTCCATGTTTCATGCAAGCCAGAATTGGTAAGCTATTGGAGGAGCACGTGAATATGCTTTCATTCTTATACATGTATGGTTAACTTAAGGATTTCGTTTATAGGAATATATACTGCTGTTATGTTTTTGGTGCATGTATAAAAATGATATTTTCAGCTTAACAAGAAGTCTTGCAAGTAGTTGGTGTGTCGTATGTGTAGTGACAAATCTTTGTGTCTATCATGCAATGGATGTAGCTATTGATTGGTATAATTGTCCTAATAGGAAGCCTCTAGGAGTACCTAGAAGGAGTACCCATCTGGGTTTAGCAAGTCCAAAGTGAACGAGACATCATCCACTTTGAAGAATTGGCACTTAGTTGATGGTTCTAGCCCTATCCTCATGAGAACGATGTTCCTTGGCCTTGAAGATTAGTTTTGTCCTTAGGACTGGAGTTGCAACTTTGGAGGCAACAGGATGGTGTATATATTTATCCAATTTGTCTTCTTACCAATAACTAAACATGGACTTTGTTTCCATAATTTTCCTCCCCATCAATTAAGAGCATACTAGGAAAATCATGTAAACAGTAAAACTACTCTACAGTTGTTCATTTCATGTTGACGTTTAATACATATTACTCCACCTTTATCACATAATATGTTCAATGTTTCTTCTGATATTATATTCACGTGTTCAGCTATGCTTGAAGTTATTGCTGATTGCACCAGTTCAACTCATGGTGTTATCCATCAGTTTGATTCCCGATTTTGTTCACAATAGTCTCTTTGCAGTGATTGTCAGTCCCTAAATTTGTTGAGTTTGTATCTCAGTTAAGCTGATTTCCTAGCCATAAAATGTAATGATCCTTACTAGGTTTTCCCGAATTTCTAATTGGTGCTCCCAGAATTTATGCCACACGGTTTACTTGCAATAAATAGTTTCACAATAAAAATAACCGTCTGCCTGTGATGTTACTAACTGATTCTATGCTGATAATGACTGCAAAATAATCTGATTCCCAACAATCGATACCTCTTCTAGTTTTGTGCAAGATAAATATGTGACTTTATACCAATTTCCCAATGAAGGAAGGAAATACATTAACACCAAAATACTAAGCCACTAATTCTGAATATTACTCATCGAATGATCATGCAAGCATTTATATAAATTATAATTATATTTCAGACAATGGTTCCTCAGTACAATAACCAGAACGAATTCCCAATGCTAAAGAAAAACGTGCACCTGTTAAACAAATGCCTGGAGTGGACTGAATCAATGGGAGGGTGGCGTTGATGGATTTTTGGATGCCGTTCAGCTACCTCTGGGCTGCTGCAGACGCTAAGAGACTACGTTCTCAGCCACGGCACTGTGTTGGCGTTATTGACTGGGTACGACCCGCAACCTTTCCGCGCGAGTATTCCACATGGTAATCTCAATGCCTCTGGTATTTGATGCGGGCATCTAGTATGAACAGCGTCTGGTCTTTAATATCACTGAGTTCGGACCTTGGATGGACGATCTCACCCAGCTCGACTGTGAATGTGACTCAACCACAGTGCGGAAGAATACTACCAGCTCGGACCAAAAGACCACCTTGTTTCTTACCAACTCGGGTCGTATGGAAGTTTGGTGTTACCCAGCTCAACCCGTGGTGAGGACTCTCTTTCCCGTGATGCTTATTCGGACCCCAGGCATCGACTACAAACAGCAACTCGCATTTTCCTTCCCTGGCAGTGGTCATGGGCAATGGTATCGACTACTGATGTGTATCAACACCGAGACTCCCAACCTGTTACCTTCCAACCGCAACTGGAAATCAGCAAGTGGTGAAATGAAATGTTTAACAGTGCTGAACATTCGTTTTCTTTCCTTCACGCCAATCAACGAGTCAAACACCTCTCGATATTCAATGTAACCAATCCTCAAAAGGGCAGAACTATATTTGAACTGATCTTTCAACCCTTGAAATGAAACCAGTCCTCTTGTTTACTGAAATCAATATTAAGAATGCTGAAGTAATAAAACTTGATTTATTCACTTACTCATTGAAGCACAATGTGAAATCTGTATAATCTCACCCTTAACGAGATGCTGGGGCTACGTCCAACCTCTCAATTTCCTCAAGGGGCTACGTCCTCAAGAAGAACCAGTCACAAAGGTAACTAGAGATTTACTTTTCTTTGTTTATAATATTCATGGTCCTTTTCCCAAGGAGCACTTTATGCTTTTATAACCTCGATATGAGGGAAAGCACAACAAACTAAGCAATGTGGGATAAAGTGCAATCTTAAGTCACTTAAGTTACTTTTTAAAATAAAATGACTTAAGTCATAAAGTAACTTTTATAATCTCACTTTATAAAATGAAGTGACTTAACTATAGAAAAGGGGTCCCAAATAATAAATATTTACCCACTGAAGTCCGTGATTGGCTGGCATCCTCTGAAAGAAGCCATTAGTCTATCCGGATGGGGAGATAGACTAATCAGGCGCCATAAAGGCCTATCCCGGAGAAGGGGACATTACATAAAATCTCTGGTTTATACAGATCTTGTGGATGTAGCTTGGCAAAATTATTTATTTATTCTTAGTAATCAGATTTGTCACCATAAATCACAGTAGTTGCAAGAACAATGCTAGACCAGCTAATGAGTTTGGTGACAATTTAGGAGAATATGCATTATCTTGGGTTGCTTATCATTATAATCTTCATTTATTGGTTGCTATGACCCCTTTTCTCTTTTATTTTGTACTATGTGAATTCTGTTGTATGTATAATTGATAATTATATGAACCTGGACTGTGTGCTGAAATTAGCTGGTTTGACTCAAAGATAGACGAGATAAGTGATTAAGGAAATTGCAATTTTTTTTGACCTATTTAAACATTATATGAATACATAAAAGTTCGTCTAAGGAGAGAATTATACAGCACCAGCTTTCAAGTTTCGCTTCTGAGTTATCGCTGCTCTTGTTACCAGAGTTCACTTCATTTTAGTTGTTAGGTGTCTGTTACTGGGTCTTGTAGGTTTCTTATTTGCTCAAAATTTTAGTTTTTTGCTTTATTTTCTTGTCCATATTTTGCTTATTTTGTTTGAATTGGCAGAGTTGTATTGTGAATCAGTGAGTTCTTTTACTTTTGATATTTGCAGTCTCAACAATTTTTATTTTGTTATTGAAGTTAGATAAAATACATTCCAAAAATTTACAATGCCAGTCTTAGCACTAACTTTTGTAACCGATTATGCTGAAATTTTGTCAAAAATACTAAAGATAGAGCTTTGGTGTCAGAATCCAAACATGCAATAACAAAACTATGCCAAAATATACAACATGCAGAAATAGCAATGAGATCTAGCAAGAGATTTGTAGGCCATGATACCCTAATATCTAATATACTTAGATTAAACTGATTGCCCTTGAAGTAGAGGGACATCAAATGATACTCCATAGGGAAGAAGCCACTTGACATGATAGCTCCAACTTGAGACCCAATCTGAATAGAATTTTCCGTATACATGACGTCACTATGATATTCTGATCCCACACACACGCACACACACACTAGACACTAGTGATAATTGTGGTTAAACGCATAATCCCAATATAGGATAATTTGTTAACCATTTTTAACTAATTCCATATGTAACTTATTTGACCTAATATAGCTAAGGCGGATGTGTGCCAAAACAGCATTGATCAACTGTGTCATAATATCATATGCCTGTATGCATAAAATTTGGAGTATGGCAATAACTGTAAAGAATAGGTATGTGGTTTGTTGGGTTCCTGTGTTACATATGACATGTATTTTAATGGGCCAGAAATGCCTGCAAAGTAGACATTAATGAGCTTTGTAGCTTTAGTTATTAACTTGTAAGCTCTTTGATATTGTAGGACCTGTGAAATATGTGGTTCAATTGCCAGGAACGTTGTTGGCATTGAGGAGGCAGATTTCATGGATCAGTGGAATGAGGGAAGTACACCTACAGCAACTCCAGAGCCGAGGAATTTCTGGCATGGTCATCGCTTTCTGAACTTTTTGCTGGCATGCATGATTTTGGCCTTTGTAATTTCTTGGCTTTTCCATTTCAATATCCCCTCCTGATTTTGGTTAAGCATATTTCTCAGATCATGAAATTTTACAAGGAAACTGAAATGAAATCCCTGGATAGTGGTTACCATTAATAGTGTACAGGCATTAGAAAAATTGAAAATAACAATTCAGTATCTGCTGATTATAATTTTTTATCAGAAAAACTCTAGCCCAATAAGCTGTATTTAATAAGTATAACCAGTGCTGCAGGGCCAATAATTGAAATTTTATAAGTATTATTATAACAGAGACAATTTACTCAGGCTGTTGCAAAAGGAGTTTCAACTGGGGCTTCTCCTAACTCAGAATTAATCTCTATCTTGGGAATGGTGTGGAGCACGCTTCTAATCAAAGTTTGCAAGGCATATGTATATGGTAGTAATCAAAGATGATCTACATGTTTCTTGTGTCTTTTAGTCCTTTTCCTAATAAAACATTCTGCCCACATGGTCTAATCTGCAGGGCTTGGAAGCAATTTTGAAGTGATTAAACAATTGGGTCTGATACATGTCGTCATACTCAGGTTGGTATACGATTCACTCTAAAATAAGCGGATGAGTTATTTTTATTATGTAAATGTAGAGATGAGAATTAAAAAGCGAGTAAAAAAGAAACACAATATTACCGTAAAAAAATTCAGGATGAACTTTCTTGCCATAAAAAGTACCGTTAAAAATTAGGTGGTTTTGAAAACTGAGAGTTATTCATAATGTAACAGCTCATTTAATCTGGTGGGATAAAAGTGATTTGAGTATACACTTTGATGAGATACGTAAAGTAATGCCAGTATATTAGAAAGACGTGCATTAGGGAAGGCTTCAGTTTGAATTTTCTGTTAAAAGATGTTAGATATGTTCCTCAGCTGAAGCAGAAAGTGGTTTCAGCCGGACAATTGGGTTCTCAAGGGTGTGAGATCACCTTTGAATCCAATAGATGGAAAGTAAAAAAGGTGGCCTTGGTAATTGCTCGGGGCAGCAAATTAGGTACGTTGTATGTAGTAGAGAGTTGCTCTAAAGTGGAAGATTTTTCATTGCCTTCACAATCTCTGTCATTAGATGTTGTAGCTGATTTGATTATTGATGATTTCCTATTATGTTGGAATGTAGTAGTGACAGCGAAACAGGTAATTTAATTCTGATGTAGAGTCTGCAAAATTTTAAGGGAGATAAAAGGACACATGTGGAGGGCAGTTTTCAAGATGAGGAGATTGTAGAGCCCATAACCGATGCTACTGGTAACCATGAGGATGTGGATGCAGGGGACGGAGGATCATCATTAATGGCAGTTGCAGAGGAAGACAAATCCTAGGCAGAAGGAACCAAGGCTAAAGATACGATTATCCATATCAAAGAAGATGAAAAGAGGCATCTTTTTATGAAGTCTGGTATATCTCTACATGACCTGAGAACTGGAGTGTTCGAGCTCTTCAAGTTCGAGGGGGATTATGCGTCCAATCTAGGAGCCCCCCATTTACGTCTGCAAGTATTATGGAGTAGAAAATTCGTGACTTTTTTCAAACATTATTGGAGCCCATGCGGTGGAAGCGCCAGAATTGAGTGGAACGGTGGAACAAAAGTTTTAAAGGGAGATGATGCTCTAGTTCAGGATGATCGCAAGCTTTCGAAGGGGCGTGAGGAATACGATTGACTCATGATGAAACCTTTGTATTCGTCTTTAATAAGGATGAAACTCTTCTTGTTTCCAGCCAAGTTGGAAAAAGCCACCATCTTGGGGCCGTTGCTTGAGGGACCGAAGAGGGAGCACTCATTCGTTGATACGCTTTATGGTGTCCCATTTATGACACGCAACGGGTCAGAGATTTCATATTTGGCATCAAATATATCGGAGTTGACTCCTTATGGTTCCACTTCTGCTTGTAGATTCTGATCATCAGCTAATTCTAGCCAAAATAAAGTATTGAGAGGCTTTTGATGCATGGCGGCATGAGAGGCAAGCCTGTAAGAGTGACAAGTTGTTTTAGAGCAGGTTTTATGTGAGATAGATGGTATGAAGGCATTATACTCAGCATGCATTTGTACAATTGAATAGAGAATTAAAGACTAACAATCATGATGGAACCACCACAGTTTTGGAAACCGAAGAGAGACTTGCAGGGGAAAGAGCAAGTCGAAACCTTGATAGGAAGTTATGTAGAAAGATGAAATAACACAAAAAGATGGAGGCAGTAGTATTTTGGATAGATAAAGGAATGCAATTGAATTGGATTGGGTGGACTGTATTGAATTGTGCAGCCTTGAAAGAGCACGAGGAATTGGTGAAAGAATATAATAATCTTAAGAACAGTGGTATGCTTGCAACATTGGAAATGGAAACCATCAAGCTGAAAATTAGTTTTACTAAGTCTTATTTGGTTTGGAAAAGACTGATCTGTAGTGTTTGTGAACAAGATTTGGAGATGTTGAAGTCCGACAGTTTCTTCGGCCTTGGTTCCATTATGAGATTACGAGCTAGAAGTAGGGGATATTGTTGTCCATAGCATTATGGTTGGGCTTCTGTAATAACCCCTGCAGGTTATCCAATATTTGTCCTATAATATTCAATAAGTCCTGGAGTAATTTTGTCAAAGAATTGTCATGTAAGGTCTGTTCAAGTTTCCTGAATGAATTCTTTCAACGTTCTGTCTTGGTTTCTTGTCAAAAACTCCTCTGAACAACTCACAATGATTTTCGCTACAAGTCCGATGCAAAATTTTCGAAGGAAATTGCATAGGAAATGAGCAAACAATTGGCTGCTATATAAATTAAATCACCACAGAGTTTTTTATAATCGACATAATATCAAACACTTAGCATTCATTCCGAAGAAATGCCAGTGACTGTATTACAAATTTGGAATGCCCATGACTATAGAAAACAAGACTCCGAATTAGAGAAAATCCATCCTGAACATTAATATTTATCAACATAATAACAGACTGTAATGCATACCCTTTAGCTCTATTTTTTACTCACAAAATAATGTAATTTTGTCCAGGCGTATGCACCTATGTTCTACAGATTTCTGGCTCGTGTAGACTGCTTTTGAGACGTTGATTTCAAAGTAGCAACCTCATTGAACCTTGCAATCTTCCTTGCTGGTAACTGTATGGCTAGCTGGTTATGTTTGATAGCAGCGTTAGGACCCAAAGACGTCTATCTAGTCCTCATATGTAGATCAAAAATACTTGGAAAGACTTCAACGAATTACTTCAACCGTCACACAACATTCACCCTTTTGTTTGAAAGATAACTTCTCAACAATGGAGATCTTGAACAACTACATTAAACTCACCCAACTTACACCATTAAGCTCTGCTGTGAATTCTGATTTGAATCCACGAATCTCGGAAGGAATGGGTTTTCGTCCAGCTTTCACTAATTCTAAGGGTTTTTGTCCTTAGAAAATCTAGTCATTGATTTTCAGCAATAGTGGAGAAATAGTTTCAATATCCAATTCTCATAACCTATCTCGAGTGAAAGGATGGCCTTGTTTATATAGCTTTTCAATTGGTGAATGCTTGTACTTTTAGCAATGTGGGATAAAACATTCTTTACTTTTAATTCCTCCTTATGATGTAGCTTCTCGAACAAGCCGGAGAGCATTAATAACTAAAGTGACTTTATATTATAACTTTATTATAGTCTCTCCTTAATTCAATTAATGATATGCACTTAATAATTAATTATTATTAAAGTATAACTTTAATAATAATTATAGTATTATAACTCCATCATTAATCATCACAAATCAATTTTGACTTCACTAGGAGGTAGCCCACTGCATTTACTGCTAACCGAGGTGCCTTACTAAAACTAGTAAGGGGCCATCTCTATCAACCCTCGATTTACTACGATTAGTAAATCCTTGAATACTTGATCAAAACAAATGTGCCAAAGGTCATCACTGCAATTGAGGCCGGTCCAGGTGCCCTGCCAAATATATAAATGCTAGATAAATGACTTAATATAAATAATAAGTGTACCAAACTAAACCAAATGAAGACCAATCCTGAACGCTTATGTACTTCGGAAGGGAAATATGTAAAGAAGCAAAGGTGTGCAGAAACACTTCGTATGCTAATCTTGAGAGGACGATTATGCAAATTTCAACATAGTCATATTATAGAGATTTCAAGAAACACGTGAGAGCATAAACAAAATAACAATAAACACATAACACAATGATTATCATGGGGAAAACCCTTACGGGAGAAAAACCTAACACTCCAAAACCTGCATAATGTATTATCAAATCAACAAAAGATTACAATACATTTGCAATGCATTCTTATAGGAGTTTCATCTCAACTCAATCTTGGAGGAACTATAGTAGCATCCTTCTACCACACAATCTTACAAACAAAACTCAGTGATACAAACTTCTCCTCAAACCCTCAATTTATAGGCTTCTTACAACTTGGAAACCATTTGTGGTTTACAAAACCATGTACTAAACCTCCTTGACATGTGTTGCCCATCCTTGACATGTGTTGCCCAAGATAGGCATGAATCTAGGTAAAAAATAATCTCTCACATCCAAAGTCTTCTCCCTTATTTTTGACCCTTACAGTTGTCATGAAATGTGTCATAGAATCTCTAAAAATGGGCCTTCTATCTTATACTTTGGACAAGACATCTTTTGACAACTAATATTCCTTTTTTCAAGGTCATCGACACAGAGAAAAAAACCAACTACATTTTGGAATTATTTCTGCGAAAGTTGCAAGGTTGAGACACATGTTTTCTCAACAAAAGAGCCTTTGGGAACCATCTGACTTAGCCTACGAGGGCCAATAATAGGCTAATCCAGACAAACTCCAGTGCTTGCGAAAATGGGGACATTACAATTTCAAGTGGGAGATTGTTGAATGTGAAACCTAATGGTCAAGTGGTTTTCGTCTAGTAACTCTTGGCTCTTCATATTCCAGATGTTGCTGTTTTCCTATAGGAGTATGTTGTTGTTGCATTTTTATGAATTTGAGAATTGTATTAGAACAATTAGGTAATAATATTGTCTTGCTTGAGAGTGGCTGCAAACTTTATGATGAACCACTATAAATTTGTGTTGTCTTATGTCTGAATCTCTTATTGTTGTTTGTTTTCGTCAATCTGTTGTTGATTGTTTTAACAATTGGTATTAGAGCTAGTTGTGTTTAGTAGGAGATGTTTGAGTTTGAGTGGGAGAAATGTTGATTGATGAAAGAAAAATTGAAAAGTTCAATGGCCGTAATAATCAGTTATGGAAGATGCAAATGGAGGACTATTTGTATCAGAAAGACTTGTGGCGAACATTGCATGGTAAAGCAAAGAAACCTTCAACCATGGCGGATGAAGAGTGAGATATACTGGATACAAAAGCATTGGGAGCTATGTGGTTGTGCTTATCCTCTTCTGTAACATTTAATATATCCAAGGCAACTACAACTGCTGATTTGATGAGCGAGTTGGGTAAGTCGTATCTCTATTGAAGCGGTTGTTTAATATGAAATGGCTAAAGGTAGTTCTGTTGCGAGTCATTTAAATGAATTTAATACAATTACTAGTGAGTTGGCTTACGTTAATATTAATTTTGATGAAGAGTTATGGGCTCTTGCAATTTTGTGTTCTTTGCTAGAAGGCTAGAATAGCTTGGTTACGGTAGGTAGTAATTCTATTTCTGGTTCAAATACTTTGAAATTTGATGACGGTGTAATCTTAAGCGTGAAAATGCAAAGGAAGAGCACTGATGAGACTCCAACATTGGGTCATGCTTTGAACGTAGAAGAAAGGGGAAGAATGAGAGAAGAGCCCAAGCGGTCATGGAAATCACGAGGACAATCAAAATCAAGAGGTAGAGAAAGTGCTTGCGTGTATTGTGGCGAGCAAGGCCACATTAAAAAGAATTGTTGGTCCTTTAAAGCTGATAATCAATCATAAGAAAATGAAGCCAATATAGCAGACCAAAAAGATAACATTCTTATTTCAACCTCGGAAGAAATTTTGACTGATGTTTGGGTGCTTGATTCGGAAGCATCGTTTCATGCCACACGTGCAAATCAGTGGCACTTTTATTTGAATCTCTAATCAAGAAATTGTTCGCGCACTTTTATTTTTAGCGTTTTACAATGAAGAAGAGAACAAGCAGCAATTTGTAAATGTTATTCAAAATTGAATGCGGTCATGCTCAAAGCCTTGGGTTTCATAATTGCATATGTAGGATTAGTAAAAAAATCTTCCTGGGGGTTTAATTTTTTTTGACACAATTCTTTGTAACAAAGTCGATTGTGAATTAATCTAAAATATGAACTCGAGCTCTATGAGGGTTACTTGTTAAAGTTGGAGAAACGTGAGATCACCCGTGAAATTTGCAACACTTTTTCTTGCTGTTAAAATTGCCATTCCAGATTAGGTGCTTGAGAATTGTTCATAGTGTAACAGATCCATTAAACTGATATCAAAAGAATAGAGCTAAGAGAATAAGTTCCCTTAAATAATGCTAGTCTTACAGAAAGATGGGCATAAGAAAATACCTCATGTTGGATATTTTAAGTCCGTCAAAATGCCATGTTGAGAATTTGTGGCGCTAATCACAAAGTCGTCCATACAAACTTTTGTTCAAAACTGTAACACTGAAGAAGAGGGGAATCATAAACGTGAGTGCTTAGATCTGAATGTCATCATGCTTCAGAAGGCTCAGATTTCATGATTGTTTATGTGCGATTAGAAAAATGTTCTTTCTTATACGATTTCGAAAAATATTGACATGGGTTATACTTATAAGTTATTTTCTAGTAAAGTTGGTATGCAAACTAAGTCTGAGATGTCAACAGCATGTTGATTCTATATGATAAATACATGAGTGAAGTGCTTTGGTAGACTAAACATTAGGATCTCAAAGAATTTTGCAGTTCATAGAAACAAGAATGCTTGCATAGTATGTATGATATTTTATTACATCTCTTTAAGCTTACAGTTAAATTGGTAATTTATTATTATTATTATTATTATATAAAGTATCTAATAAACAATCGCTTCCTTGATTGAGGGCAATCAACTAGTACCTCGACCTCTTTAGTTTCTACGATTGTCTTTACTTGTTAACAAATTTTCGTTGCTCAATTAACTCAACAGCTTTTGGTTACTTATTACTATAGATGATGCACCCAAAAGTATGCGAATGTATGATGTGCGTGCATTATTCTTTTAAATGCTAATGAAAACCTCAAATTTTGCTTTTTTCATATAATATTTGGGAACTAATTGTCTTAGGTAGTAGTTACAAGGTTAATTGTACAATCAAACATGGCACTATTTTTTTTTTTTTTTCTTCCTATTTTCTTAGGATTTTATTATTAGTTCCTGCCTTTGGCAGGATAACTATTGCATTCATTCAGTTTAATTTTTTAATTAGATTAACCAATCATATTAGAGAATTTAAAAAATTAAATGCAACTTCTATAGTTTATGTCTATTTTTCATTTCTCTTGATTATTTAAATCTTATTTTTCTTTGATTTGATTGGTCTATACTAATTTTGGTAATGAATAAATTCAATTTTCCCAAACAAAAATAATAAAAAACCTATTATTTGTCA